>CM033474.1:1458581-1548024 GCA_019447015.1 Hymenochirus boettgeri | reverse complement strand
TATACCATGACTGGATGAATGAGAACCGTCACAAGCAATGCAATTAACAGCTTGATTCAGAAGGTCCCTAATACCTTCTGGATAATGAAATACGATATACGTGACCGAATGAATATACAGATTAACAGACCTGGATGGATGAATATATACAGATTTAAAATATGACCTGGATGGATGAATATTACAGAAAGAGTATACCATGACCTGGATAATGGAAATACAGATATAGTTAAAGATACCTAAGCAAATGCTGTGGATACTAGCCAGACAAATGAGGTAGGTGCAATCCTCTTAGCCCTCTACTCCCTTTATGGCACAAAGTAATCCAGATAACATGAAAGGCAGAGGAGAACACTACTAGTGGTTTCATAAATTTATTGGTGCAAAAAACATAGAACTTTTGGGAAAGCTATGTCCCTTTCTTAGATAACTGAGGACGGGACATAGTGTTCCCGAACGTTGTTTTTTTTGTACCAATAAATTTATGAAAACCACTTAAGTAGTGTGTGCTCCTCTGCATTTTCATCTTATCTTAATTACGATATATTGTGACCTGGATGAATGGGAACCAGTCCAGTTGATCCTGAAAGCTGAATATCACAGGATAGACTATGAATCCGGATGAATGAATATTACAGATTTTATACCCGTGACCTGGATGAAATGAATAACAGATATATACCATGACTGGATGGTCATGAATATTATAGATATACCGTGACCTGGATGGATGAAATTACAGATATACCATGAGTGGATGGCATGAATATATTACAGATATACCATGACCTGGATGGATGAATATAACAGATATACCAGTGACTGGATAAATGAACATTACAGATATACCGTGACCTGGATAAATCAATATTATAGATATATACCATGACCTGGAGGATGAATATACAGATATACCATGGCCTGGATAATGAATGAATATTACAGATATACATGACCTGGATGATGAATATAAACGATATACCATGACTGGATGGATGAATATTACAGATATACATGACTGGATGGAATAATATTACAGATAACCGTGACCTGGATAAATGAATAGTACAGAATACCGTGACCTGGATAATAATATTATAGATATACCAATGGATGGATGAATATTACAGATATACCATGGCCTGGATGAATGAATATTACAGATATACACATGACCTGGATGAATGAATATAACCGATATACCATGGACTGGATGGATGAATATTACAGATATACCCATGACCTGGATGAATAAATATTACAGATATACAGTGACTGGATGAATGAAATTACAGATATACCATGACCTGGATGATGATATTACAGATATACATGTCTGGATGAATACATATTACAGATATACCAGGACCTGGATGGATGAATGTTACAGATAATCATGACCTGGATGGATGAATACGTAGATATACATGACAATGGCATGAAAGAATATTACAGATATACCATGACCTGGATGAATGAATATTAAGATATACAATGACCTGGATGGATGAATATTACAGATTATACCATGACCTGGATGGATGATATTACAGAATACCATGACATTATGAATATATACAGTATACAGACTGGGTGAATGATATTACAGATATACCATGACCTGGATGAATGACATATTACAGATATACCATGGACCTGGATGAATGAAGTATTACAGATATACCATGAACTGATGGATGGATGGATATTACAGATATACCGTGACTCGGATAAATGCATATTAAGATATACCAGGACCTGGAGGATGAATGTTACAGACTATACCATGACCGTGATGAAATAAGTATTGGGTGATGAATATTACAGAATACCATGCCTGGGAGGATGAATATTACAGATATACCATGACCTGGATGAATGATAATTACAGAGTATACCATGACCTGGAATGAATGAATATACAGAATTACCATGACCTGGAGGATGGATATTACAGTATATACCGTGGACCGGATAAATGAATATATTACAGATATACCAGAACCTGCGATGCATTGAATGTTACAGATATACCATGACCTGGTGAATGAATATACAAGATATACCATGGCCTGGGTTGGAGGAAATTAAGATATTACAGACTGATAATACCTATGACAGTATAATGGACTATAATGAAATACGATGAGAATATGATACATGCACCTGGAGGATGAATATTACGATATACATGACTGATGATATGAATATCCAGATATACCAGAACCTGGATGGATGATAGTCTCAAGATTATACATGACCTGGGAATGAATGATTAACAGATATACCGATGCTGGAGGGGATGAATCTTACAGATATACCAGGACCTGGATGGATAGATATTACAGATTTCCGTGACCTGGATCAATGAATATTACAGATGATACCAGACCTGTGATGGATGAATATACAGATATACTCGACCTGGATAATGAATTTACAGATATACCATGACTGGATAATGAGATATATACAGTTATACGTTGCACTGGTATATATAATGAATATTACAGCTATCACCATGAACCTGCGATGGAGAAAAATTACAGATATACCATGGACGAATGGCGTACGCATTCAGCTGGTATGAATATACAAGTAACCATGACATGGATGGATTGAATATACAGATCTATACCAGGACCATGGATGAAATGAATATTACAGATATAACATGACCTGGATGAATGAATATTACAATATACCGGTGACCTGGGGAATAGATTATTACAGATAACCATGACTGGATGGATGATAATCATTATACAGACCGGATGTGAAATATATACCATACCGGGATGGATGAATATTACCGAGTATACCATGACCTGGGATGGATGAATATTACAGATATACCATGACTGGCTGAGATTTAAGGAACTGACTGGATGAGGAATATTACAGATATACCATGACCTGGAGGATGAATTACAAGATATACCGTGGACCTGGATTGAATGAAATACAGATTTATACCATGACCTGGATGGATGAATATTACAGATATACCATGACCTGGGTGGATGAATATTACAGATATACCATGACCTGGATGAATGAATATTACAGATATACCATGACCTGTTTGCACCAGGACCAGACAGACGGGGGGGGGGGATGGTGTTTGCCACCCCTGCTTTGCATTTTTTGCAGTTGCCGCAGAGATGGTGCAGAGACCAGACAGACGGGGGGGGGGGGAGGAGAGGGGAGGGGGGAGGGGGATGGGGAGGATGGGGGGGGAGAGATGGTTGGCCACAGACCACCCGGACAGAAGGGGGGGAAGGGGTGAGGGGCAATGGTGCAGACAAGACAGGAGGGGGGAGGGGAGGGGATGGTGGAGGGAGACGGGGATGGTGGGGATGATGGCGGGGGATGGTGGGAGGGGAAGAGGTATGGTGCAGACCACCAGGACAGAAGGGGGGAGAGAGGATGGTTTGCCGACAGACAGACAGATGGGGGGGAGGGGAGGGGGGCAAGATGGGGGGGATGAGGATGGGGGGGGGGGGGGGGGAGGGGGGAATTGAGAGAGGGGATGGTGCACGATGGTTTGAGCAGAACAGACGACGGGGGGATGGTGCAGACCAGAAAGATGGGGGGATGGTGAGACCCAGACAGACGGGGGGGGATGAGGGGACGGGGGGATGGGGGATGGTGCCAGACCCAGACGATAGGGGAGAGGGATTGGTTGCGGTACCGACCAGACAGGACAGGGGAGAGGGTTATGGGGAGGGTTAAAGACCAGACAGACGGGGGGTGGTGCAGACCAGACAGACAGGGGTGGTGCAGACCAGACAGCTAGGGGATGGTGCGTTACAGACCAGACAGACAGGCGAGAGGGCGGGTATACATTGGTACACAGACCAAAACAGATGGGGGGATGGTGCAGACCAGACCGAGGGGGAATGGTTTGCGCCAGACAGAACGGGGGGATGGTGCACCAGACCGACAGACGGGGGGATGGTGCACAGACCAGACAGACGGGGGGATGGTGCAGACCAGGACAGACGGGGGGGGATGGTGCAGACAGACGACGGGGGGATAAGGGGCTGGTGGCAGACCAGAACAGGCAGGGGGATGGTGCAGACCAGAAGGACGGGGGGATGGTGAAGACCAGACAGACGGGGGATGGTGAGACCAGACAGGATAGGGGATGGGTGCGGTGACAGACCAGACAGAAAGGGAGGAGATGGCAGACCAGGGACAGACAGGGGGTGTGGTGCAGACCAGACAGACAGGGGGGGTGCAGACCAGGACAGACCAGGGGGTGGTGCAGACAGACATCGGGGTGGTGCAGACCAGACAGTAGGGGGATGGTGCGGTTACAGACCAGACAGACAGGGAGATGGTGCAGACCAGACAGACAGGGGGGGGTGGTGCCAAGACCAGACAGACGGGGGTGGTGCAGACCAGACAGACAGGGGGTGGTGCAGACCAGACAGACAGGGGGTGGTGCAGGACCAGCAGACAGGGGTGGTACAGACCAGACAGGGGGTGGTACAGGGACCAGACAGACAGGGAGGATGGTGCTAGTCCATATTAATATATTAATAGACTAAGATAAAAACACAAGTTTATAATTTCTTTTCCGTCTAATTGACACAAACTATGGTTTTCTGTCTGGACCTTTATTATAATTAATGTAAAACAATGACAATACAGCAAAACACGTGTAATAAATACAAACATGGTATAAAGAACTTGAAATAATAAAGGTGAATCTGGACATGAGATCATTATGGAAGAAGGTGAAGTGTGGTACACATTTAAACAATAAGGGGATAAAGGGACCCAATGGAATTGCCCCAAAAAGTGTTGTCGCGCAGAAAGAACTATTGCATCGTTGCAGTTGTTACCTTCGAATTTTCCGTTCGCTCGCAGGTCGCTACATGTAGTAAAGTATAGGGAGTCAGCCATGGCACCCCGACCCTATATACCTATAACGGGATCTTAAAGATGGTGACAGTTGTGTACCCAGCTTTAGTTGCCTTTAACAAAAAAGATTGGAAACCGGCAGAATACTGGGCCCAGAGATGATAAGGTTATTGGAATAGAATTACCCAACATCAAGTGATCAGGGTTAAAAAAAAAACATATTGGTTGCCTTGTTGTAAGGATTCTTCTTCCTTTCATTTCTTATTGGCTACAAGAACAATTAATGTATATTAACAGTTGATTAGTGTGCTACCATAACAATGAATGAAACCACCCAGAACCATTACACATTTAAGAATGTGATACATTTATTAGATAATATTCCCAGGAAGGGAAGTACCGAGACTTTGTTACGAAATATCCCCATTGATGGTGACATGCCTAACGTACTGCTTATCACACTGGGAACAGAGCACACCCCAATCTAAACCAGCCACTTACAACCATTCCCGATATAGAAAGGATCCCCTACTGTGTTGTTAAAGCAAGTAGAGATAAATATGGTTCATTCTAGTTACTTGCATTTGAAGGTGGGTTGCAGGAACTTAAACTTACTACTGCCAAAGCAAATTATATTGCCAAAAAAAAAAATTAACAATACTTACCCTTTAACTCTGTCTTTTATAGATGTCGACGGGACACCAATAATCCCTTCCCATATCCCAGACATGGCCCTCGCACTATTCTAAACCCACCTGAATTATCTAGTTGTAACAGTTTGAGAAAACGAAGTGGATTTGTGGTAAGTACTTTTCCTTGCCCCCACTTATTAAATATATAAACAACCACTGATCAGTAGCTTTCACCCTAGAGCCCCGATCAGACGACAGACAACTGTCACCAAAACAAAACATTCCCTGAACCATCATCAGATAAAAGCTGGTTCGTTCAAAAACTGACCTTGAAAATATGCGTCTCGGGCGCCCAAACTATCAACATGATTGATAGATGCCAATTATCGCCCATCTCTAAAAAAACTAAAACTATTTTTTGTTACCCATAATGTTGAAGCTTTATTCCCAGAACATCTATAAATTGTTAGATACATCTTTAGTTACCTTGCATTTTTTGTTCATGTAAGTAATAGGTCTGTAACTAAAAAGGTTTCATGTGTTGCCAGTACCAACTCCCAACCAATGTAGTCTTTCCCCCCCCCAAAGAGCCTTGTGTGCATGTACACCTATTGGCACATCCCCTGACTCTAATATTCACCCGTCTCTATGCACAGTATTTTCTATACAGATACCTCACAGTATTATGGAAGAAAGCTGCAGACTCAGTTAGTTTCTATGCCAGCATAACACAAAAAAATGCCTACCGGGAACAGTACAAAAATTAGCTGAATTTAATACTTTTTAAAATTATTTTGCTTGCGTTATTTCCTACCAAAAGATTACTTGTGAATGGACCGTACCTCTTTCTTTGTATGGACTGGTTGGGTTAGTGGGCTTATATTCTTTAGAAACACACAGCCCATTGAGGTTAAAGTTCAACTATCCACAATTACTTTTATACATTTTTATGTTCTTCTGCCTCACTGCTTGATGGAAATAAATTGCAAAGATAATTTGTTTAGCAAAGTAACATGTCTGCCTCCTCTTCACGCTCTCCGAGCTCTTACAAGCTCGCCACATGGGTCAGAAAAGGAGGACAGCTAGGAGGATAGCGTTCAGTCAGTGGCTTGTGATGTCATATGTCACCAGTCATGTCCTGACAGCTGGCAAATTAGAAGAGATAATAGGGAAATAAGGCAGGATTTGGGTTAGTCTTACATTTCTGAGATTTCTCATTTTAACCCTTTTTCCCCTGCGTCTATTATTGTTTTAATCCCCTTGTAATATCTTAATAACAGACATGGTGCATTGGAATAGGGAGATCACAGTCAGCCATCATCCAATCACATTCCCATAAACATATCCTAATAATACAAACCATGAAATGACAACAAAAAACCTTGCAGGGCCCCATTGTGTAAATAATGCTCAGAAGCCGTAAGAATGACAAGTCACACATCCGTTATAGTATTAAGCCAAGTATCACAGACCTGCGCTGCCATTGCAGATTAGTGAACATTTTAAGGGGTGTTTATAGAATGGAAAACCCATTGCCTTGCGTTCGACTAAACTTACTGAAATTTCTAATCATTGGCTGTTATGTAAAATGTAATGTAAACACTTAAGGGGAGAGGAAAGTGACTAGACTGGCTACTCATTCATCACTAATGAATGATTTGACTGACTTGACACTTTCTGTATCTTAATGTAGGAATCATAATACAGGAGTGATGTTGTAATCGAACAGACTGTATACAGAACTTATTTCTCTGTAGATTTAAAATATGTATATAAAAGGAGCTGCCATTATGCTTGCCTCATCATATACGCATAAAAACAACATCATACAGACTGTGGTGTACAAGGTGTTCATGCACACTAGGGACAATCGAATTAAAGAGAGGGAAAACACCCAGTTGTGTACCAGGCTTCCAGTATGGCAGCTTCCTTTGATGTGTATAAACATGAAAGAACCAATATTTTCCGTATATAGTACATTTTATGTTATCCTGGGTGGGCCATCCAAATGCTGGTGGACAGCGCTAATGTACTAAATGAAGCAAATAGTTTCAAGAACTAACCCATTCCCAGCAGCCCCTGGGACAAATTAAAAAGTCACCATCGTGGGACACAGGAATACAACATTCTACAGAAGTCCTAAGGAAAGTAAGAAAAAAAACAAAACAAACCCAATAGCAAAAAACTATTGAAAATGTGGGGGTTTGATCTGTAATGCAGGGAAGGGGGTTGGACTAATGTGGGGGTTGATCGGTTAATGCAGGAAGGGGGGTTGGACTATGTGGGGGTTGATCTGTAATGCAGGGATGGGGGGTGGGGGGTTGGATTTTTTGACCAATGGACAAGATACTAGTGCAATCTAACAAAAAGATGTAAAACCCAAAAATAAACTGCAGGCTGGGGTGGCATCAACACGCATCCGACAAAATGATCCTTGTGTTTCACCCTTTGTTACAACAAGTCCGTTTACGGATCGTACAAGGTAAGGACATTGATGGGACTTAACAAAGATACAATATAATTCTTGTGTGTTGCCCAGCCCCATTACACTGCCTAGAAAACCAAAATAAAATTGGTGTTTGAAGTGACAGTATAGAATATGTGCGGAAGGGTTTGGGCTCAGGACGTCCATGTTAGTAGAGGGGTTTAGTTGCTTCTTTTCTTCTGACTCCTCTCTCTGATTCTGCTTCTTTCTCTTGCTCGCTTCTTTGTGCCCTGAGAAACAGGGGCCAATGAGAAAATACATTTACAAGATGACCACCAGTTCAATTAACGGTGGAAATACCCCCCCCCCAGCCTTAAAAACCACTTTCATCTGACCTCTGTATAAACATTCCTGTGTTAATAAGAAATCCTAGTGAAAATATACACAGTAAGTCTTTCCATACCAGAATTTCCTGCAGTTACTGCCCTCATCTAGCTCGGGCAAAGACATGGCCAGTATGATTACTCAGAGAGAGAAAGAGTATTTCACCAATCAATACTTGCACTCCCTGAGCTAAAGGGAAGAATTAAACTAAAACTGGAGGAATTTCTGCAGTGATGAAGTTTTATTGAAGTGATAATTCAGATATAATCCGTGCTAGCTATATGTCATTGGTTATAATTGGTCTTTGTCACATTTGTTTTTTTGTTTTGGCTATAAAAATTAATAAACCTTTAATGCTTATATGGTGTTCTAGGTAACTCCAATATGTGAATATAATATGGGTGAGTTAACTCGTTATATTTACATACAGAGATATAATTCAGGGTATCAATAAAAGTTTTATCGTTTAAAATGGTGCTATATTGCCCAACCAATCAGGTAATGAGCTTTTTCAAATGCTAAAAAGATCCGATTGGCTGGGGCAAATTAGCAAATTGAGCAGACTTGTATTGAATAACCCTGATGGTGTTCTAGGTAACCTCCAATATGTTTAATAGGGGAGTGAGTTATTATTATATTTACATTACAGAGATATAATTGCCTTAACTTTACCAGAGCACTGTCGCATTGGGTAAATCTCAGGGCGAACTTAATATCTGTTCAGGATTACCCACAGGCCACAGTAAGTCCAGATATTAGAGGGTTGTAAAAAAAGTTGCTATAAATCCGGGGCAAAAAACAGATATTACATTTTTTGCCACCGGTTTTATTTGAACGCCACCCATAGCCGATAGTGAGTAGTTTCCATCGGGAGGCTTCAGCTGACAGGGGTAACCTCTCTAGACTACTGGCCGTTGGAGTACCCAGAGTTTGCGTACATATGGTCCAGTCTATTTATACTTTAGATGATAGTCGTCAGTTGTGATTAGATCAGGATATATTCATGAAAGATTCACTCTGCCTTTAATATGGAGTTCTCAGAAGCTTAATTAAAGAAAACGGATGAGGATAAATCACCTATACACAGGACAGTTCCTCCATTGTACGCCTGAAAATCCCCTGGTGGGTGGCACCTTGGAACGTTTCTGGCTAATAGCCACAGTGTGCCTGGATCCTACCTTGTGAAGACTAATGAAAACATAACCTGCTTGGAATGGAATTTACCCTATGTAGGGTCCATTGTCATTGACAATTAGAAGTGATGCTAATCTATTCCGATTAGGGTTACAGGGGGGGTACAAGCAACCATGCAGTGGAATACAGATTTATAAGGTGAGTTCGTGATTAGTTGTAATTCAGTGGGCTATAAACACATCCCGGATGGTGTTATTAGGTGACAAGGCAACAAAATCAAACCATTCGAAAACTAAAAGCATTCCAATGGATGCAAGCTATGAATCATTTCCATTTAAGTATTTACGGTAAATCCTATTGTGTGATTGATAACCCTTTCGTTATAATGATTTCTATGGTGGGCGGTGTGTTTAAACTTATAAATATATAAATATGTAAATGATTGACTATCAGGATAGTTTACTTAAGACGTTTTAAAGGCTGAAAAAAACGTTTTTTGTTTGTCTCTGTGTATTTCTCACGTTCAGTTCAATCATTGGTTCCTTACATACAACCTGGTTAAAAGTCAGGAAAAAACCTTCTAGTAAGGAATGCCCAACCGGCGCCCACCCCTCCTCCAGTATCCACTACCACCAGGGCTCATTCATGTATTAGGTACATTTCCCTGACTCTAATTAATGATGTGGACAAGTTAGTTTAAATTAAGCCACCCAGGGGAGCAGAGTAGGAGCCGCAAGACGTTAAAATAAGTACACCTTTTATATATATATATTGTCAAAACACCATTGTTGTATTTTCCATCTGTTCCCCATCTGAAATAACTTGGATTCGATGGATAGCCTGGATGGTTAGACGATTAGAGAACTATATTACGTTATAAAGTCCAGTTAAAATGAAAAGTACTCTGCAGGGAGGTAGGTTTGGGACCTTTCTACCTCCAATTAAACAATATTGAGAGGTTTAGGAACAATCCCACCTCCCTAGCCAGGGGTACTTTTGTATTTTTGAAAAGTACATTTACAGGATAGTTGTAATTTTTACAGTGTATTTTTACTGCTTCATTAGTGTAAACCAAGGAGCCAAAATGAATGATAGTGTGATGTGGATCTAATGCAAATGTTAATCCCAAAACATTAGGGAATTTGGATAACTGTGCGATATTATATGACCGCTCTGGAGTACCTGTGAGTTATGATACGAGATCTGGGTTACCTGTGAGTATGATACGAGCTAATGGTACCTGGAGTTATGATACGAGCTCTGGGTACCTGTGGAGTTTATGATACGAACTTGGGTAACCTGTGAGTTATGATACGAGCTCTGGGTACCTGGGGAGTTATTATATGAGTATGGGTACCTGTGAGTATTAGATGAGCTATGGGTTACCTTGGGAGTTATTATATGAGCTCTGGTACCTTGAGTTATGATACGAGCTATGGGTACATGTGAGTTATATAGGAGCTTGGGTACCTGTTGAGTTATTATAGGAGCTCTGGGTACCTGTGAGTTATTATAGGAGCTCTGGGTACCGTGAGTTATTTATAGAGCTCTGGGTACCGGGAGTTATGATACGAAAGGTTGGTACCTGTGAGTTATTATATGAGTATGGGTACCTGTGAGTTATTATATGAGCTCTGGGACCTGTGAGTGATGATACGAGTTTTGATACCTGTGAGTTATTAGATGAGCTCTGGGTTACGGTGAGTTATGATACGAGAGTTTTGGGTACCAGTGAGTATTATATGAGCTCTGGGTACCTGTGAGTTATTGATGACGAGCTCTGGATACCAGGATTATTATATGAGCTCTGGGTACTGTGAGTTATGATACGAGCTCTGGGATACCAGTGAGTTTAGATATGAGCTCTGGGTACCTGTGAGTTATTGATACGGCTTGGATACCGGTGAGATAGAATGAGCTGCGCAGATACCTGATGAGTTATGATACGAGCTTTGGATAACTGTGAGTTATTATATGAGCTGCGGTAACTGTGATTTATTTTATGAGCTCTGCGATTACATGGAGTTTGATGCGAGATCTGGATGCCTGTGAGTGTTAAATGAGCTGCGGCTACCTGCGAAGTTATTTTATTGAGCGCGAATACCTGGATTATTTTATGAGATGCGGATACCTGGAAGTTATTATATGAAGCTGCGGATACCTGAGAGTTTTTAATTGAGCTCTGGATAACCGTGTGAGTTAGGAACGAGACTCTGGATACACTGTGAGTTGTTAATGAGCTGCGGAACCGTGAGTTATTTTGGAAGCTGCGGGTTCCTGAGTTATTAGATGAGCTGCGGATACCTGAGTTATTTTAGGAGCTGGATACCTGTGAGTTATTATATCAGCTATAGATACCGGTAGTTGTTATACAGTATGAACTAGGATAAGTGAGCGTTATTTTATGGAGCTCTGGATAACCTGTGAGTTATATCTAAGCTCTAGATACTTGTCAGATATCTAAAAAGTCTGGGATACATGATAGTTATGATATGAGCTCGAGATACCTGGGAATAATTATGTGTGCTCATGAGATAAGTGTGAGTTACGTTAATAGCTATGGATAACTGTGAGTGATAGGCGCTCTGGATAAGTGTAAGTTATTATATGAGCTCTGGATACCTGTGCTATGTTACCATGTTGAGAATGGTTATATGTTGAGTTGTACTTAGATAACAAACAAGTTTCTATTTACAGTTACCCCAAAGCCACTTTTTGGTTTGTGGTTATGTTACAGGTCCCTGGGGGTAGGGTTTGGGTTTCTTATGGTCTGAAAGGAAACCAGTGGATTAAGAGTGAATGGAAAATAGTAATTTTCATTAGTGGTTAGCGTCCTATTGTCACTCCATATCTTTAGACGTATGTAGAATGTTTACGTTCAGCGTTCATCTACTCGTATTCAGGTCAATACACAACATCTCTTTCCTTAAGGGTCGTACTCTTGCGGAATTGGCTGACGACGCGCCCTACGTCATTAGCTGCTTTCTACTCTCGTTTTGCACAACTGCAGAGTAGAGTATTAGGGGGGATTCCCAGTTGCTTGTAGCCTTCATCCTATCTTGGTTCTCCTCCTGTCGATTTTGGCGTTAGGCCATGCCTGGGAAGACCCATGGGCCGGTGAGGTCTAAGTTCTGCTGCTGCTGGAGGGCCTGATAGGGCAGAGCGTGTCTGTCCGCGGCGCCTGCACTCTTCGCGCCATGCTGCTTCATCTGCGACACCTAAAAATGGAAACATAGTTAGTTTTAAGGCCCAGTGGACCCCTTCATAACTGATCCATCCCTTGAGATCATTTGGTTGACAAACCCTTTCTGTTCCCCTTGGCCATTTGTGACAGGGAAAGGCTAAGCAATTAGTGCAAATGATGTTAAATAGAGATGTACGAACTTCGCAAAATCCGTCCGGCTCGAGGATCCGCGAATTTTCAAAAAAATTAGAAAAATTAGAAAATCCTACCGAGAGGACCCGTTTAAAAGGGAAAAAATATCCTTGAAATTAAGCGTTCTCGTAATTGAAATTTTCGAAAATACAAGGATTTCTCTATTTCCGTGCATACGTATTCGAAAAACGAGTAATCCTCGTAATTTGTACATTTCGAAAAATACGTATGCACGAAATAAGGAAATCCTTGTATTTTCGAAAATTTCGAAATTACGAGAAAACGGTATTATCGAAACTACGAGAAAATTCCGCGGTCGGAAGGCGGAAAAATCCGCCGGTCGCGAAACGGGATAAATCCGCAGCGGATCCGGTTCGGAATCCGCGAAACCGGCCATCCCTAATATTAAAGGACCAACTGGGGGCAGGAAGGTAGGATTGGATGATTCCTACCCTTCAAATATGTTCATTGAGGAGTTCCAGCTTTCATCTGTCAGGGCCTTCCTGTACTGAAGAGAGTGAAGTTCTAATACAGGAACTTTGAACTTCACCTAAAAGTCCGGCCTTCAGAGCGATATTAGGATATTAGCTCTGAGCGTTCATTTAAACGGGTGGTGATTCTTTTTTAAGAAAAACCAGGGCCGTTTCTAGACTTTCTGGCACCTAAAAAAAAAATGCTGCCCCCCCGCACCCACCCAGAGGGGTGTGGTTTTACTATTGAAAGTGATGAGTTTGTTGGAAGGGGGGTGTGTGACTTGTCCAGTGGGAGGGGCTTTATACACATGGACTGGTAAATAAGCCCCACAAGAAGGTATATGATGCCTACAGTGACTGGTATTAGTTGCCCACAGTGACTGGTATTAGATGACCAACATTTTTTCGCAGAGCCGACAAACATTGATTTTGATCAAATTGGAATTGCCAGCAGAAGGGAGTGGGAGGAGTCCACAGCGCATTCTGTGCAATGAAAGTCACGGCTTCCACAAGCTATTTAAAGTGACAGTAACTCCCGCAAAATGTGTGGTTTTTAAAATGATATGTTGGCTCAGATCTTTAAGCAGAGATGGACTGGCACCTCCCATGATGAGGCGCCAGGAGATGGAGAGATAGGAGGATAATAAGGAGGCATGTACATTCAAATATGGAAGTAAATTAATTGCTAACTAAAATGTTTGTTAACAAAAAGCAGAAGTCTGTCTGGAAAAACGGGGAACTAGAATTAATAGCTTTAAATTAAAAGTATGATGTAATCGGATTAGCAGAAAAACATGGCTAAATGATTCCACTCTGATGGACAGTAAAACATTGAAGGATACTCCTTATTTGAACAGGACAGAGTTAATTAGGAAGTAGGAGGGATGTATGTATGCTAAACAAGGAATTAAAGGCCAATTTAAAAGATGAGAACAGTAGGATGGGGGGGTATAAACGATAAGGCAAAAACCAATATAGGAGCAGCTGTGTTACAGGAAGCAAGAAGAAGGGTTAATTAATTGTTGGCGTTTTGTTTTTAAGCACCAAATGCAGTAAGAAGGTGGAAAATTAATCACAAACATGGCAGTTAATTTCCAATTTACCCTGACATAAATTGTAAGATGAGTAAGGAACTGCCAGCACCTCAAAAGTTATCAAAGTTCTAAACTTTCTATATGAAATTTTCTTTTCACGACGGTAGGAAGTTCCTTTAGACAGAATGCGTTGTGGATCTAGATATCTAATAACCCTGAGCTCATTTGTAGATGGAACGTAACGGAAAGCATACGGGGAATTTTGCATTACGATTTGTTGTCTTTATATAGGTTGCAAAAAAGTGCACTGGGTTAACAAAAACTTTTAAACTTTAGGAAAGATAATTTTATGTGTTAAAGGAATCAACTCCTGCTCAAGACTTGGGGGATTTGTTCCTAGGTAAAGATATTGAGCAGAAGTGGACTGCTTTTAAAGGGATATTAAACTATTACATTTATAAATGTATACCTAAGGGAACAAGTGTTAAAGAAATAGGTCAACTCCTGTCTGGCTAATGTTTCAGGTAAATAAAATCAGAAGGGACCAGAACAGGCTTACAGGAGGTATAAAAAGGTTGCATATGGAGTGTGCAAGAAAAAGCATTGAAACTCTAGCTAAACCAGAAAATGAAAATACGAATAGCAGAACAAAGCAAGTCCAACCCAACATCTTTAAGGTATATCATAGTAAAAAGATGAGGACTGATAATGTGGGACCATTAAATAGGGGGCTGAGATGGTTATGGAGGTTGCCAAACAAAGGCTAATGAATAAGGAATATTTCACTCTGGCCAAACAGAGGATATGGTATGAGAAACAATTAGACAAAGTTAATTATTCAATAAAGCCCCAGGACGATGGATTGCATCATCGGATCTTAAAGCTGGCGTACACACATAAGATATTTCGGTCCGATCGACCGATAGTTAGTGTATCGGTTCGATCGGAACGAAATTTATCGAATCCACGAAGGTTTGCCATGTCGATCGACCGTTCGTCCGACTTCGGACGAAAGGACGATCGGACAGGGTGGAAAAACCTCGTCCGATCGTGCAGTTCCTCTATGGGACCACACGATCGGTTGCGGTGACTATCGGACGAGGCTTGCTTTTGCCGCGACAGACAGTCCTTTCCTTATGGCCGATCCGTTCGAAAGTATCGAATACGGTACGGTCAGGAGGAAAAAATCGCTAGGTGTGTTACCTAGCTTAAAAGAAGATTAGTTCAGTTATATATAGACCACTGTTTCTCATCTTTTTCAGATTCACTTTGGTCGGGATGTGCCACTGGATTGGAACAAAAGCAAGTAATACCAATATTCAAAAAAGGTAGGTAGTCATTCCATCCTGGTAACTATTAGACCTGTAAGCCTACCATCAGTGTAGGGAAGGTTGCTGTAAACTTGTTATGGGATCATATTCCTTGACTTTGTCTCCAGGAACGATCTTAGAGTAGTAGTTCAGCAGGGATTTATGAGAAATAGATTGTCAGACAAATTAATGGTTTTATGAAGAAGTGAGTAAGAATTTTTAGATTCAGGCACAGCAGTGGATGTGGTTATACTAGGATTTTGCGAAAGCTTTTGATACTTGCTGCACACAGGGGACTAAGGTATAAAATGAGGACTGTTGGCCTTTGAAGAAAAAAACAGTGTTCATGGATAGATTAGAGAACTGGTATGGGACCGCCCAACAGAGAGTGGTGGTTAATGGAGCTAAATCTATGTGGCGCTAAAGTTCTAAGCGGAGGGGCCTAAGGTCTGTACTGGGGCCGCTTCTGTTAATCGGTTTAATAAATGACTTAGAAGGGGCATTGAGAGCAAGGTTATTGGGTTTGCTGATGACACTAAACTATGCAGAGCTTTGGAACCTTCAAATGACTGTGTTGTAATTGCTGCAGCAGACCTAGATTAGATATCAAAATGGGTAGTTAGAATGGCCGATGGGATTCAATGTTGATAAACTATAAGGTGATGCAATGGGCTTTATAATCCCTGTGCCACCTACCACCATAATAACTCTGTGTTAAGGCATCTGTAATGTGAAACAGATTTGGGGGTTTCTGTAGATAACAGAATTAAGGTGGGTACACAACAGGAAAGATTTTTTTTTAAAAGTACATCCTGGCATTTTCAAAGATCAGGATTACACACCCGTCCCTTGCATTCTCCCTATGCCAAGTAATGAAATCCTGTTATACAAATAGATTAAAGGGCCACACAATAAACTCTCTGGTGCATTGTTAACTAATAGGTCAATCAGAGGACACGTGGACTCCTTTAAGGATTAGAAGAAAAAAAGTTTAATCTTCAAGTTAGGAAAGGTTTCTTTACAGTGAGAACGGGACACTGTGGTGGACTGTCGTCCAGAGATGTGGGTAATGGCAAGTCACTGAAAGCTTAAAAGTGGAACTGGCTAAGTTCTAAAACAACAAAAATATTGAAAATTACGGTGATTCAAGGATACTTTCCAATTGCCATTTGGAATCAGCAAGGATTTCCCTCCCACTTTTTAGCTGGTTTTTTTTTTTCCTTCCTCTGGATCAACTGTTAAGAAGGGTTTAAAAAGGAGGGTGTAAAGGTTGGACTAGATGGATGAGGTTTATACAACCTCCAATACTATGTAACTGTTATACGGGTAGGTAGGGTATAAAGGTTGGACTAGATGGATGTAGGTCTTTATCAACCCCCAATACTAGTTACTATGTAACTGTTATACAGAACATTATGGGTTAGGATATAAAGGTTAGACTAGATGGATGTTATGGTCTATTACAACCTCCATATTATATTACTATGTAATGTTATACAGACATTAGGGGTAGGGTATAAAGCCCGTACGCGCGACCCACTAGATGGACGTATGTCTTTATACAACCCCCAATACATGTTATATGTAACTGTTATACAGACATTATGGGTAGGGTATAAAGTTGGACTAGATGGACGTATTCTTTAGACCAAACCCCCAATACTATGTTACTATGTAATGTTATACGGGACATATGGGTAGGGTATAAAGTTGGACTAGATGGCCGTATGTCTTATTACTCCTCCAATACTATGTACTAGTAACTATTATACAGACATTATGGTTAGGGTATAACGGTGGAATTAGATGGACGGATGTCTTTATACCAACCTCCAATACTATGTTACTATTACTGTTATACAGATATTATGGTAGGGTATAAAGTTGGGACTAGATTGGACGTATGTCTTTATAAACCGTCCAATACATGTACTATGTTAACACTGGTATACAGAATATGGGTAGGTTATAAAGGTTGGACTGATGGACGTATGTCTATAAACCCCAATACTATGTTCTATGTAAACGTTATAAAGAACATTATGGGGTTAGGGTATATAAAGGTTTGGGACTAGATGGACGTATGTCTTTATACAACCTTCCATCTATGGTACTTGTAATGTTATACAGACATTAGGGGTGGGGTATAAATTGGGACTAGATGGACGTATTATGTCTTTATACAAACATCCACTACTATGTTACTATGTAACTGTTTAGACAGGGACATTATGGGGTAGAGTATCAAGTGGACGAGATGGACGTATGTTCTTTATACACCTCCAATACATGTTACTATGAACTGTTCTACAGACATTTTGGGTAGGGTATTAAAGGTTGGACTAGATGGAACCTTATGTCTTATACTACTCCAATTACTATGTTACTATGTAACTGTTATACAGACATTATGATCGGGGTAGGGCTATAAGGTGGACTCGATGAACGTATGTTCTTTATAAACTCCAATACCTGTTACTATTGTAACTATGATATACAGGACATTAGGGTAGGGTATAAAGAAGGTTGGATAGATGGATCCTAGTCTTTATACTACCTCAAAATATGTTACTATGTAACTGTTATTACAGACATATGGGTAGGTAAATATTAAAGGTTGAATTAGATGACGTATTGTCTTTAAACAACCCTCCAATTACTATGTTTATATGTAACTGTTAGGACAGACATTATGGGTGAGGAGTAGTATAAAGGTTGGGACTGGAGGACGTATATGTTCGCTATTTACAAACCTCCAATACTATGTTACTAGACTGTTATACAGACATTATGGGTAGGGGATAAGGTTGACTAGATGGACGTATGTCTGTATAAAACCCTCCACTACTGTTGTTACTAGTAAGAACTGGTTTACAGGACATTATGGTAGGGTATAAAGGTTGGACTAGAGGACGTATGGTCTTATATTACCAACCTCCAATACTCTATGTTAATGTAATGTTATACAGACATTATGGGGTAGGGTATAAAGGAGTGGAATAGATGACGTGGTGTCTTATACAACCTCCAATACTATGTTACTATGTAACATGTAATACAGACATTATGGGTAGGGGTATAACAGTTGGACTAGATGGTACGTATGTTTTATACAACCTCCAATACTATGTTACTATGTAACTGTTATACAGACATTATGGGTAGGATAGAGGTTGATAGATGGACGTTATTTTTCTTATCACAAATCTGCAATACTTTGTTACTATGTAAAAAAGTTAGACAGACATTTAGGGTAGGGTATAAGTTGGGACTACGATGGACGTTGCTTTATACACCTCCAATACTATGTTATATGTAACTGTTATACAGACATATGGTAGGTATAAAGGTTTGGACTAGATGGAGTAGTCTTTATTAAACCTCCAATGACTATGTACTATTAAGTTATACAAGACATTAGGGTAGGGTATATAAGGTTGGACGAGATGGACGTATTGTCTTTATACAACTCCAATTTACTATGTACGATTAAACTGTTTATTACAGAAATTAGGGTAGGTATAAAAGGTTGGAATAGATGGACGTATGTTCTTTATACAACCATCCAATACTATGTTACCTTAAACTGTATACCAACATTAGGGTAGGGTATAAAGGTTGGACTAGTGATGGATGTATGTCTTTTTATAAACCTTCGCAATACTAGTTACTATGTAATGTTCTTACAGACATTATGGGTAGGGTATAAGTTGGAACTAGATGGAAGTTATGTCTTTATACCATACCTCCAATACTTATGTTACAATGTACTGTTATACGGACATATGGGTAGGGTATAAAGGTTGGACTAGATGGAGTATGTCTTTATATAACCTCCAATACTATGTTACTATGTAACTGTTATACAGACAATTATGGGTAGGGTATAAAGGTTGGACTAGATGGCGTATGTCTTATACAACCTCCAATACTATGTTACTATGTAACTGTATACAGACATTTGGGTAGGGAAAAGGGTGTGGACTAATGGACGTATGTCTTTATACAACCTCAATACTGGTTACTATGTAACGTTTACAAGACATTATGGTAGGGTATAAAGGTTGGACTAGAGGACATATGTCGTATACAACCTCCAATATAGTTACATAAGGAAGACTGGCAGACAGAAGCAGTTTTTTATTTCGTGCTGGTGCTCCTCACAGAAACAATACGGGAGGTAGGAATAAATCAATCCTGCCTCCTTGCCCCAGATATTTTTTTTAAACTATTCACCACTAATACACACAATTCCTTCTGCATGACATATACAGACTATACAAGGGGAAAAAAAAAGAATTAACCCAAACTCCTATATTATCATAATTACCAATGATTGTCTTCCCTTTAATGAAACCCCAGTTTACTGCCCTCTGTATTACTGAAGCACTGTAATCATGCACTTACCCCTATACTCACCCACATATTCAATGCCTCCCGTACATATAGAATTTCCCCTTCCATCTTTAGCATGCCCATGTTAAGCCCTACTAAAAAAGCCCTCGCTGGACCCTCCTGTTTAGCCAATTACCGCCGGTCTCTCTATTCCCGATAGCTCTAAACTGCTAGAACGATCAGGTTCTCCCGTATCGCTAACTACTTCATGCTCAAACTATTGGATCCTGTACAATCTGGATTCCACTGCACATTACAACGAGACGGCTCTGTGTAAGGTATAAATGATCTGCAGGTTCCAAAGTCAATGGTCCCTTCTCTATTTCTTATCCTCCTTGACCTCTCCTTGCTTTACACACGTCGTCATTCCCTCCAAATGCAGAGATATCACTCTTTGGCATTCGGAATGAAGTGACATCCTGGTTTCTATCCTATCTCTCTGACAGAACTTACTCTGTATCTTATGCTAGCCAATACCTCTTCTCCAGTTCTTAGTGTGGGGGTCCAACAGGGTGCTGTTCTGGACCCTTATTGTTCTCCCTCTAATATTTCTTGGGAGATGTTATTACATCTTTTGGCTTAAAATAAATTTATATGCAGAAGATACCAAATCCACTTGTCCACCCCAACGCTAACTCCTGACATCCAATCACGTGTTCCGACTGGTCCAGTCCCTTTCTTCTCGATCTTGTTGACAATACCCCCATTCCCCCTATCCAACAACTCTCGTCACGGCTGCCCTAGGGGAATTATTGATTCTCTCTCTCCTTTTCTAACCGCATTAACTATGTTGCGAAAAACTTGCCGCTTTTCATTCGCAATATACCAAATCCGCAGGTTCCTTTCTCTCCCGACCACCGCTATGCTTATCCATGCTCTCATCCTATCGCGCCCGGGACTATTGAACTACTACTTACTGGTCTTCCTGCTTCCCACCTTCTCCCTTCAGTCTATACTTAACTCTGTCACACGTATTGGTTCACTCTCTAATAAACCGGATCCCAAATCTCCTCTGTACCGGACAATAAACCTTGCTCCTGTATAAACAGCTCATGTATACAAAATCCTTCTCCTAACATTTAAATCCCTTCGCTCTGCTATATATATAGGGTGATGGTGGGTAACCCAGCAATGTCCCAGTGTTTATCAGATAATATTATATATAGGGTGATGGTGGGGTTAACCAGCAATGTCCCGTGTTCATCAGTATGTATTATATATAGGGTGATGGTGGGTTAACCCAGCAATGTCACAGTGTCTATCAGTTATAGTATTAGTATATAGGGTGATGGGGGTTTAACCCAGCAATGTCACAGTGTCCTATCAGTATATATATTATATATAGGGTGATGGTGGGTTACCAGCAAGTCCCAGTGTTCTATCAGTATAGTATTATATATAGGGTGATGGTGGGTTAACACCAGCAATGTCCCAGTGCCCTATCAGTATAAATATTATTAATTTAGGGTGGATGTGTGGTTAATCAGCAATGTCCAGTGTTCTATCAGTAAATATTATATATAGGGTGATGGGAATACTGTAATGGGTTAACCCAGTAATGTCCACGTGTCCTATCAAGTTAGTTTATATATAGGGTGATGGGACATACGTAATGGGTTAACCCAGTAATGTCCCAGGTCCTTCGTATATTATTATATATAGGGTGATGGGGAATGAAATAGGGTTAACCAGCAATGTCCCAGTGTCATTCAGTATAGTATTATATAGAGGGTGCATGGGGACATACTGTAAAGGGTTAACCCGTAATGTCCCGAGTGCCTATCAGTATAATATTTATATATAGGTGATGAGGGACATACTGTAATGGTTAAACCCAGTAATGTCCCAGTGTTCTATCAGTATAGTATTTATATAGGGTGATGGGGACAACTGTAATGGTTAACTCAGCAAGTCCCAGTGCCCTATCAGTATAGTATATATAGGGTGATGGGGACATACTGTAATGGTGGGTAACCCAGTAATGTCCAGTGGTCCTATCAGTATAATATTATATATAGGATGATGGGACATACTGTAAAGGGTAACCCAGTAAGTCCCAGAGTGCCCTATTCAGTATAGTATTATATATAGGGTGATGGTGGGTAACTCAGCAATGTCCCAGTGTTCTATCAGTATAATTTATATATAGGGTGATGGGACATGACTGTAAAGGGTTAAACCCAGTAATATCCCAGTGCCCTATCAGTATAATTATATATAGGGTGAGGTGGGGTTAACTCAGCAATGTCCCAGTGTCCTATCAGTATAGTAGTATATATATAAGGTGATGGGGACATACGTAATGGGTTAACCCAGCAATGCCGCAGTGTTCTATCAGTATAGTATTATATATAGGGTGATGGTGGGTTAACCCAGCAATGTCCCAGTGCCCTATCAGTATAATATTATATATAGGGTGATGGTGGGTTAACCCAGCAATGTCCCAGTGTCCTATCAGTATAGTATATATAAGGGTGATTGGTGGGTTAACCCAGCAATGTCCCAGGCCCTATCAGTATAATATTATATATAGGGTGATGGTGGGTTAACCCAGCATGTCCAGTGTTCTATTCAGTATAGTATTATATATAGGGTGATGGGGGTTAACCCAGCAATGTTCCAGTGTCCTATCAGTATAATATTATAATAGGGTGATGGTGGGTTAACCCAGTAATGTCCCAGTGTCCTATCAGTATAGTATTATATAGGGTGATGGGGGTTAACCCGCAATGTCCCAGTGTTTACAGGTATAAGTATCTATATAAGGTGATGGTGGGTTAACCCAGCAATGTCCCAGTGCCTATCAGTATAATATTATATATAGGGTGATGGTGGGTTAAACAGCAATGTCCCAGTGTTCTATCAGTATAGATTATATTAGGGTGATGGGGGTTAACCCAGCAATGTCCCAGTGCCACTATTCAGTATATATATATATAGGGTGATGGGACATTACTGTAATGGGGTTAACCAGTAATGTCCCAGTGCCCTATCAGATAATATTATATATAGGGTGATGGGACATACTGTAATGGGTTAACCCAGTAATGTCCCAGTGTCCTATCAGTATAGTATTATATAGAGGGTGATGGGGGAAATAATGGGTTAACCCAGTAATGTCCAGTGACCTGGATGAATGAAGTACACAAATACCGTGACTGGGAGGATGAATATTACAGATATACCGTTGACCTGGATGAATGAATATTACAGATATACCGTGACCTGGATGAGATGAATATTACAGATATACCGTGACCTGGATGGATGAATATTACAGTATACATGACCTGGATTGATGAGATTACAGATATCATGACCTGGATTGAATGAATATTACAGATATACCATGAACCTGGAGGATGGATATTACAGATATTACCATGACTTACCATGTACAATGTGTTTTAAAGCTTACCCTTACCTTACCCTGGGCAGTTTAAGGAACACCCCTAGCCAAATGCAATTAACATATCTGTTGTATTCAATTAGATCAACTGGACTTGAAATGTAGTTCTGAAGACGTTCGCTAGTCATCCGACTGGCTTTCTCAATTCAGAATGACTGTACAAGAATCTGTGGCAATATGTACCCTGGAAAATCCCAATAGCATATCACAGCCAGGTGTTAGGGTGTGATTAGATAGTGGCTAGAGGGGTTATAGGAACGCCCAGAGTAAGGGTTTAAAACAGCATTGTACATGGCAGACAGTTGGTGTCGAAACAACCTACTCTGGGCGTTCTATAAACCCTTAGCCACATCTAATCACAACCCTAACACTGGCTGTGATATGCTAATTGGGATTTTCCAGGGTACATAATTGCCACAGATTCTTGTACAAGTCATTCTGAATTGAGAAAGCCGTCGGATGACTAGCGAAAACGTCTCAAGAACTACATTTCAAGTCCAGTTGATCTAATTGAATACAACAGATATACCATGACCTGGATGAATGAGAACCTTCACAAGCAATGCAATTAACAGCTTGCATTCAGAAGGTCCCTAATACCTTCTGGATAAATGAATATTACAGATATACCGTGACCTGGATGAATGAATATTACAGATATACCATGACCTGGATGGATGAATATTACAGATTTAAAATGACCTGGATGGATGAATATTACAGAAAGATATACCATGACCTGGATAATGGAAATTACAGATATAGTTTAAAGATACCTAAGCAAACTGCTGTTGGCTACTAGCCAGACAAATAGGTAGGTGCAATCCTCTTAGCCCTCTACTCCTATGGCAAAGTAATCCAGATAACATGAAAGGCAGAGGAGAACACTACTAGTGGTTTCATAAATTTATTGGTGCAAAAAACATAGAACTTTTGGGAAAGCTATGTCCCTTTCTTAGATAACTGAGGAAGGGACATAGTGTTCCCGAAACGTTGTATGTTTTTTTGTACCAATAAATTTATGAAACCACTTTAAGTATGTGTGCTCCTCTGCATTTCATCTTATCTTAATTACAGATATATTGTGACCTGGATGAATGGGAACCAGTCCAGTTGATCTGACTGAATATCACATATAGACTATGACCTGGATGAATGAATATTACAGATATACCGTGACCTGGATGAATGAATATTACAGATATACCATGACCTGGATGGATGAATATTACAGATATACCGTGACCTGGATAAATGAGACCCATCACAAGTATATTCCAATGAGAGATACTCCCTAAAGTATCTAGCACATCTACGTGGTAGAGCTGTACCAAACTAAAGGCCTGCTAGCTGTTAATCACCCTAACTCCCAGCATACACTCCCAGCCAACAAGGCTCCAGATTCCCCTTTTCTTCAGGGCTCTGTGGAGTAAAATAACAGAAAGCCGATATCTCAGGCCGTGAAGCTGCTAAATATAATAAAGCACATTGCATTCTTTATATAGATAAGTATAATAAAGCACACAGCTTTCTTAATTTAGATGCTACCTTACTCCCAGGGCTGACCATAACATATTAATCACTGGCAGAAACGACCCTAATGGATAGGAGCAATCTTAAAAAATATCAAACTGCAGGAAAAAAAGGTTCAGATACACTCACTATTACAAAAGAATCCTTCATTATAGTAGGGATACAGCGGCTTGTGCAAACAGAGTGACTGGTGCTGTAATTAGACTGGATTCCTAATGCAACAGTTAAGGTGACCATACACATGAACGATAATGGGTAAATCCCATTGGGGAACGTTGGAATTGCCTATTATCGTTAGTCTATGGGGTTGTTCCCGACCGGTCGAGGTTTCGATGAACGACCATAGTTGGCACTCCGATCAGTCAGGAATGACGGAAAATTTGGCTCCCTATGCTTTAAGAAGAGGGAGCCAATCCGATTGTACTGTGTATGCCCGCACGATGCCTAGCTCTTATTCGGTTTTATTTTAGGTATTTGCAGATTTCAGTCTCCCTGGCTGAGTTCAAAGATAAATATTGTTACAAATATTGATAAGTGTCAGATTTTCCTGCCCAACTCGTAACACAGTTGGAGGGAGCTCCGAACACTCCCTTCATGCTGACAAGCATGGCTATAATTGCTGATATCACAGCTAATGTTTGACTGCTTCTTCCCCTGGTGCCTCCTCTGCACATGTTTAAGTTCTTAAAAGCTCACTGAGCAGAGAAAGGAAGAGGACAGGAGCAATACGTTAAAACAGCTCGTTGGGGTTAGGGAAAAGTGCCCTTTAAGATAAACCTCCCCTTTAAATATCATGTTATTATGTTCTGGCTGTACGGATTTGGAGGAGCAGCACATAGCTCACCATAAATAGCAAACTAACAGAATGAACAAATGATCATATCGGATTTGATCCTCCGCAAAACCTCTTTATAATGATAATTGCAAAACCCACCTAGTGTCCCCATAGAAAACTGCAGCAATGACATTGTATTCCGTAATCCGTACATACAGACAGTATGGACGGATAAATACTGGAGTGTCACATTTGGTCTGCTGTGACTATACTTCAGTGTGCATAGGATTCGACAATCCCCAAACCACAGGTGTTGTACTAAGAAAGGGGCTGTAACAATATTTTATTATTATTAGTGTTAGTAAAAATATAATTATATAAATTATTTATAGATAAGGGGTAAGTTGGAAGGAATGATACATTTATATTTCAGCTATTTATATACAGGTGCCCTCTATTAAAAAGAGAAAACTTGTGTTTCTAGCTGCAATCTATTCAAAGTTGCGACAGTATAAGTGACAGTGCTTCCTTCTTACAGTTTGAGCTGGAACATCATCGCCCCCTTACCTGTGGCTTGAGCATGCCCACTTTAATCCCATTGCTCGGACTGAGGGACTATGCTTACACCACTTCACACAATGCAATAAGTTCCGTTCCTTAAATTCTTGATCAGATTTAAAGCTAGCCACATTCCTAACAAAGTGTCCATAGGCAGAGGAAATCACAGAGAATGGTTGCAGGCCTGTAACATGCAGTGTAAAAGCCTCCCCCCCCCTTTGAATGCCTGTAACTTTGCATTCCCAGCAGCTGGATACATCACCCTAAGCTTGCTTGAAAGGTATGAAAGGTGTGAAGCATCTCACATTTTAGTTTACAATCAAGTGCTTTAGTATCAATCTTTTCTGTTATGTATAGTTTTGCTGTAGCCGGAAGGGTGACAGTTGGTATGTGAACTGCATGGTGGGAAATTCCCTCTCCCAATGATGCCTCATAGGGATTTCTGAGCATGCTTGCCCTCACAGAGAGTCAGATAGTCTGGCAGGGGGCTGGCGGACTGAGCTTGAGCAAAACAAGTACTGGATTGAAGTCATGCAGCAACACAAACACAACAAGTGCTGCTTACAGGTATTCATTTATAGATTGAAATGAGGCAGTTGTTTTTTTCTGCGTCCAGTTCCTTTAAGGGCACTTGTATGGAGCCGGGATTTTAGACACGGCTAAAATCCATTAAGGGTTGGATTGTTTGGAGGAGTGAGCACCCAAACTTGGTACGAGTGCAGAGGACTCTTACATTGTTCACTTGTATGGAGCCCACAATTCCCCTTTAAGATTATTTATACATCGTAAAATCCCTATGTCCCTCCAAGTCGAAATAATAAAGTAGCTGTATTAAATAGACACTATATTGAACAATTGAGTTTGCCTCATCTTAATCTAGAATTCAATACATGTAAGTAGCACTTACTCTGATTTGCATGTGTTGCTGCATGAATTCAATCCAGCACATGTTTTGTTTAGGAGCAGTATTTCCCCTCCCTCTTTTAACCACTCCCACTTCCATCCGACCTGACTTTTCCCCACAAACCAACAGTCAAGCCTGCACACAGCATACAGCATTCCAACTGTCTAAACGGTCACCATTCCCGCTTCAGTAAAACTACTCACAGAAGAATAGCTTCTGAGAGCAAGGAACTTGATTGACAGCTGAAATATAAGAAGGTTTAGACTGGATATCTAAAGAAATAGGGGGCAAATCAACAACAAAAAATGGTACAGCGGTGGTTGGGAAGAATTATATTATCCAGTAATGGGCAATTTAAAATAACCTACTATTCCGTATAGATGCCCTTTAAGGGGTAATAAAGTGTACATAATTTCTGTAGACCTTACAGCACAATGACTCATTCTATTACATGGTGGGACATTCTTTCTCCCAGTGCTGCCTCATAGTGATTACTGAGCATGCTTGCCTTCATAGAAAGTCACATAGTCTGGGGGATTGAGCCTGAGCAAAACAAGTGCTGCGTTGAAGTCATACAGCAACACAAACATCAGCGCAGTGATGTATTAATTTATACCTACCCTTTAATCTCTGAATTTGCATGCAGAATGAAAGAAAACTAAGGATGTGTACATATCATGCAATTTTTCAGCCTGATCGACTTATACTTTAGTGTATCTGTAAATTGGGCCCATAAAAAATTGCATGAAATTTGCGAAGGCCACTGTCTGTCATTGAAACTTTTGTCACATTCCCTTGGGCAGGGGCCAAATCCCTATACTACAGGGGGCCGACGATGGGAAATTTTCAGAAGGTAACGACCATTCCCGACAGTAAACATTCAGCGGCATCGGAAACCATAGTTTCTGCGCTGCTCACATTAGTGATAAAGTCCGATTCTGACGAATTGTCCCTTTATCGTTAGTGAGGTGAGCTTAAAGGGCAAGTCCAGAGAAACCGTATCACTCCTGGATAGCATAGAAAGGCTTTAAAGGGCAAGTCCAGCCCTAAAATGAAAACTTACATACAGGTAAATCATCCCCCAAAACCCTAAACGGTAATAGTTTGAAATGTGAAATATATAAGTCTAACCTGAAATCCTGCACAATGTCCTGTTTCCCCTGTTTCTGCTTCCTGGTTCTTCCAGTTAGTAACTGTCAGTTATGGATTTGACAGTTTAAATCACAGCCAATGACTGAATGTTAATCCCCTGTCTGCCTCTTCTGAGCATGCCCAGGCTCAGTACAGGCTCAGTACAGGTTTCTAAATGGCTCAGTTTCCATGAGGCATCCAGAAGCATAGCAGGCATACAGTAATGATTTCATAGGACAAACTATGATATATCAACATATTTTAAAGAGGCCATTCTTTCTAAAAGGGTGGAGTTGTCATTTAACACTGTCTGATACTGTCTAATAGCCAATACTGCTCTTGCTGTTGGATTTTTATCTATATAGTGAAGGGTCACATACAAGTGAAATAGTCTGTTTCCATAGAAACAGAAGCAATATATAGAATATACAGCGTTATTTAATAAAAGTTTTTATTGAATAATAAGTTAAAAATGGTTCTACTTTTGCCCCAACCAATCAGATGTTAGCTTTCAAATGTTAAATAACATCTGATTGGTTGGGGCAAAATTCACACCATTTTTAGCGATAAGAACTTTTATTGAACCTCCCTGATTGTGTTTAGAATGTTACAGAGAAAGGACAACTACAGGGTAAAATTAATATTTTAAAGTGATAACTAAGCTTTCTAAATATTTCTATGTACAGAAAGTGAGGGCATTACATCTGTTAGAGGGACAATGTGGAATGGGCAGGGCCAGTCCCACGGTGTGTCTGTATATAGAATTTAATTATTTTCTATAAATAGGAACTATCACTGTGATACTGGGCAGCACGGTGGCTCAGTGGTTAGCACTGATTCCTTGCAGCGCTGAGGTCCTGAGTTCGATTCCACCCTTGGAAACATCTGTAAGGAGTTTGTATGTTCTCCCCGTGCTTGCGTGGGTTTCCTCCGGGGACTCCGGTTTCCCACACAATCATAAAGACATACTGATAGGTTGTATGTGTCAAATAAATGTGCTTAGATTGTAAGCTCTTCAGGGCAGGGCCTGGTGTGAATGTATACGTGTAATTGTAAAGCACCACGGAAGATGTCAACGCTATATAAATCCACAATAAGAATACCATACTGGTTTTTGAGATTACAGATGAATGAGGTTTTTCAGGTTCAGTTTATGTAAAATTCTTCTGCAGATTCAAAAACAAATGTTTACCCAACAAAGCATTGGTGTGGCAAGTGTTTGGCTACTGTTATACAAATTCTGATAGATACATTCACAAATGCCCCACAGCAGTGCCTAATAAAGAGATTTAATTTTTTAAAAATAAGTTTCTCTTTACAGATTCCAACAAATCTGTGTAATACAACTCGATACACGGAACAGTATTGACAAAAGAACATTGGCTTTACCCAGTAATCCCCATATTTATGAGGCTCATTTGCATACTGGCCTATGACGACCACTACGTGCCACAATTCCTACCATCCTCCCTGGGGGCGCTAGATGCTCAATTTCTTGAAATATTAATATAGATAATCCAGCAGTTGTAGAAAACAGAAACATTGGTCATGTTTATAAGATCAGGAAATTAATTTTTAATTGGGGCAGGTACGAGGGGCTGCCTTGACATCATCATAGTGACATCATCATACTTTGTGGTGGTGCAGCCTAACACACATTATCCGCAAGAAAAAATGAGATTTTAGATGGGAAAAAACACCCCGCGTGGTCAGGAAAAGGAGAATTTAAAGGCCCCAGCGCGCACAGACAATAGCCTTTTCAGTTCGTCAAAAATACTCTACGGCTGCCCTGTTTCTATTTAGAACATGGTAATTCAACACTGAATGAACTGGAAAGTCTATTGTATTTATCCTCTTACACAACTAAAGCGGGTTAGCCGAGTACAAAGGGAACGGTTTGACTTAGCTGACCCTTGCACTTTCTTTTTTAATGTAAGTTAAAGGGGGAAGGTTTAACTCTTTAAAGGTTTAAATCATTGGAGATGAAGATGGGTGTTGTGTGTGTGTGTGTGTATATATATATATATATATATATATATATATATATATATACAGTACCCTGCTCAGATCCTGTGTGTCATCTTTCAGAGATCTGCATACACACAGTTCTGAGCGCTCCCCCTCTACGCAGCATAGGGAGAACGCTCGGGGCTCTGTGTTCCGTCAGCTGCAGCCGAGGGAAATTTTCCTTCTTTTCCACACGAGCGTTTGGCCGACCCAATCGTTCAGCGGCCGCGTGCTTGTTGGGAAAAGTAAGATCCGATGGTATCGGGGCTTTAACGGTACTGTGTGTACCCAGCTTATCCCCACCTTGCCCATTACACAACAGTGATACAGATCTCCCAAAACACAACTGATCTGCCCAAACCAGTAATTTAATCCTACCGAGGTACCATAGCTCAACCTCCCTGACTCACTACAGAGCCCGAGTTAGCATTCCCTAGATTAAATGTGGTCGTACACATGCGATCCCACAGCATTTGTGCCAACAGATCACATTGTTATCTGTCAGCACACACGGACCCGACCAATCCCCACACGCGGTATACACTGCATGATCGGATCGCCTCCCTTTACTCAAAGTACAACTACGGTCGTTCGTCAGCAGTCGGGAGCAGCCCCTACACACTGTCGATAATAGGTAAATCCCGTTGGGGACCCCATTCTGTTCATGTGTATGGCCACCTTAAGATTTGCATTTTAGCGAGTAGCCACCCCTACAGCACTGGTAGATTTTGCGAATAAAGTGTCTCTTGTGGATATTATGATTTACCTTTAAACCCCATAATAAATCTCACATGGCAATTAGATTCCTGCCTCACCCATCTATCCAGCTTTCCTATCCTTAAATAATTGTACATATCCGCACACAGACATACCTTTCAATGAACCACAAATAGTACACAGACATACCTTTCAATGAACCACAAATAGTGACGCTGCCCCAACACAAAACCATTTGGAACCCTCTTACAACGTTTGTCCATTAATTGCTTTCTCTACAAGTCCCACCACCTAAAACTCTCCCCGCGTACAAACCCAACTGCATTCGGTATGAGAACAGGATTCTGATTCATTGCCCTATAAAAATAATTTCATTAACATGCCACCTTATAAAAAGCAGGTCAATTCGTTCCACCAGATCTGCCACTAATAAAACTGCAATAATTACATCCTTTGAGATCAGTCTGAATGTTACAATATCCCAGGCTCCTAACCAGCCAAACTTACAGGTCCATAATTACAAGGCAACATAGTTTATTTTTGGTCATATGCAAACAAAGAATAGCAGCACGGACAAAGGAAAGCAAAGCTTGAGGGTGTGTTCCATCTAGTCCAGGGGCTTTATTGATGCCAAATTTGGTCAAAGGGCTAAATTATCTTCATTTTTAACATATTTTATTAGCCAGCAAGATACACGAGGGCTACAGCAAATGCAATAAACAGGTAGGCTTGTTTTTCTGGTACATTTGCTCATATCTGCTCAGCATCTGTTGAAAAACTGGATTGTGTGCCAGTGTTCATATATATTTTCTTTAAGTAGTTCCTTGTACGACTGTAAACAACATGTAGCTAGGTGACAAGTACACACAGTCTTCCAAACTGTTACTAGCATGATCATTCAGTTATCGCCTTATCCCATGCACACATTCTGTACTTTTCTGTTTGAATTCGATGTAATATCCGGTTAGTCTTTAGTAGTGTCTAACGCCCCCTAGTGGTGCATGATAAATCTCTGGTGCCATTGGGTACTTTTTATTCAGTATAATTAGGTGCAGTCACAAGATTGAATTTGCAACTAACTGCTAATAATATATAGATAAACTAATTTGGAGGAATCTAACAATAATGGTGCAAAGCTATTCCTTGCAACTTGTACTTACACTATTCCCCTGTAAGTATGTATACGATTCAGGGTGTAATCCTTAGCTCCAGGTTAAAGAATGTAAACAATGTATCGTCTTTACATACAAACACATTGATCAAGAAGAGAGCTGCATGTGCATGTTACTACACACCAAGTATGCTTGCAACCATTCCATAGGTTTCAGCTCTGATATACAGATTTCTATTAGCTGAGACGTACGGAATTTCTCATTCTAGTAAAACATGTATGGACAACAGTCATAACATAATTAGGAGAAATGAAAGGCAGGTGGGGGTACTGTACGGGATGATTTAGCTGTCTAGATTGATCACTGCTGGAGGTTTATTAGGGTCCATAAAAAGTCAGTACCATTTATTAGAACTTACATGACTGCAATCCAAATGCCGTACTATACACAGGATTACTGCATAATGAACGCTTTATACATTTAGTGCCAGATAGCTAAAGGAATTGTAAGCTGAAAAAATGCTGACTTTTTAATCTATAAATGAATACATGTACCGTATATACTCGAGTATTAACCAAGGTTTTACAGGCTTTAAAAATCTCACTTCCCGGCGCCGAGTAGTGACGTCAGGTGGCAGAGCAGAGGATGCGGAGCGAGCGGCCGTCGGATTCCTGAGAAGGATTGAAGACTGCCCAGGCAAGTGAAGGCTGGGTACATATGGCCGGACTATTTGTCCCGACCGAGCGCTCACTATGAGCGAGAGCTCGGCCAGGACAAATGTCTGTCAGTCGCGGCAAATTTCGGGTGCATCCGATCGTTTGTCCAACCCAGACAAATGATCAATGTCAGTCCCGGACGGCCGCGCCCCCCTCTTGCCAATATTTTCAGCCGACTGTCCGAAAGTGCCGTGAATAGGCTGGTGTGTACCCAGCCTTACACTGAACTGGGGGCTCTGGGGGGGTGACTAATCCCATACAGTAACCTCCAATTATTTGCCACTGCAGATGTTTGGAAACTATAACTCGCAGCAACTAAAGCATGCTGGGAGTTGTAGTTTCCACATGCGAGTGCCAAGAAATGGGGGTTACTGTATGGGATTACTGTCCATTTAAAGGGCAACTAATGCCTAAAAAATACAAAATCAGGAGGGTGGTATCTAATGACTGCTATCTGATTTTGCATTGTTTTGAGGCTTTAGTTGCCATTTAAATGGACAGCAGAATTACTATTCAGTAATAACCATACTGGATTTGGCTATTAGTGTATGGGAATTCTGCTGTCCACATAAAGGTAGAACAAGGTACATCTGCGGATCAACTCGGGAGCTCAACCCGGACTCTGTAATCAACGTGGTGCCTCCTCCCCCAGCTCCAGATAACGCTACCGACGTGGGAGGAACATAGTACTATGAAAATCCCACAGATGGAAGGAATTAAGGTAGGCTACTCACAGACACATAAAAATACCATTATTGAAACAAAATAGCACTCATAGAACACCACCACCGAATGTGGGTCCATTTAAAGGACAACTAAAGCCTCAAAATAATACAGAATCAGACGTAGTGGTCATTTCTACCCTCAGTTTATACTAAAAATATGTACCTCCGTTTATACTCTAGTATACATGGTAAGCAGCTCTTATTCTGATGTGTTTGTGTTGCTGCATGACTTCAATACAGTATTCGTTTTGTCCTCTGCCCATCTGACTCTCTGTGAGGGCAAGCATGCTCAGTAATCCCTATGAGGCAGAATTGGGAATGGGAATTTCCCCACGTGCAGTTCACGTAATGTCCCCATTTCAGCTACAGCAAAACCATACGTAGAGTTTATGATGCTAAGACACTTGTTTGTTTGACAGCTGAAATGTAATATGGTTCAGATTGGATATCTATAAAAATAGGGGACAGATCAATAAAAAAATTGATAGAGTGATAGTTGGGAAGAAGTATCCTATATAATAAAATGCAAGTGTGCGTCCCTGTGTCTCTGTGTGTGTGGCTGCAATCTACCTGATTGGCTGCTTCTTTTCCCTTCAGAGCAGAACAGCCAATCGGATCACAAGTTTGCATTAAGGGGCGGGACCACAGACTGCTGGCTGCTCTGGGTGGGTTGATTTCTTAAGTTAACTCTTCACAGTGTGAAAATTCCTGTCCATGCTGCATTACTGGGTCTGACACCAATAAACTGTACACACACCAGGTATGTTCTAAGATCTCTGGGTGGGGGACAGTGAGGCAGGGGGTAGCTGGTGGGGTGTGTGTTTGTCCTGGACCCCAATGATATTAATCATGTGTCTGTGGGGGGTTGTGAGGGAGAGGGTTGCACTAGACATCAATGTCTGGGTGAGGGTGGGGGGAGTCAGAACTGCTCACTGACATGACACCATGCTAAATTAACCTCCTATTAACCAAAGGTGTCAGGGCTGGCTGTAAAGCAGAGTGACAGAGGGGGGGAGGGTCTGGGACAGAGGGGGTGGGACCTGGGTCTGGGGCAGAGGAGGGGCCCTGGGTCTGGCGCAGAGGGGGGTATTATTATCTCCAGAAACTCCCCCGATCTTTACTTACCTTCCCTCTTTCCTCCGCCGTTCTGAACTACCGGCAGCCGCGTCCGTGATTGGCTGTCTCTCAGCCAATCACAGACGCGACTGCCGGTCCGGCCCCCTGCTTGCAGTTTCATGCAAGCAGAGGGCCAGGACAGTGCGGCGGAGGAAGGAGGGAAGGTAAGTAAAGATCGGGGGAGTTTCTGAACATAATAATAATGTGGTTGGGGCTGGGGGAGGAAGCCCTACAACATATACATTTTTTTTTTTAAAAGGGTGGACATGCCCTTTAATGAGTAATATGGATGTGAATAGGAACACAACACACACCCGAATTGCAAAAAGCACAATGTTGCATATTTTCGCCACATATAGCGTTTTGCATTTTGGCCAAAAAGTTCCATTTTGGTCTCATCTGACCAGAGCACCTTCTTCCACATGTTTACTGTGTCCCCCACATGGCTTGTGGCTAACTGCAAACGGGACTTCTTATGCTTTTCTGTTAACAATGGCTTTCTTCTTGCCACTCTTCCATAAAGGGCAACTTTGTGCAGTGCACGACTAACAGTTGTCCTATGGACAGATTCCCCCACCTGAGCTGTAGATCTCTGCAGCTCGTCCAGTCACCATGGGCCTCTTGACTGCATTTCTGATCAGCGCTCTCCTTGTTTGGCCTGTGAGTTTAGGTGGACGGCCTTGTCTTGGTAGGTTTACAGTTGGGCCATACTCCTTCCATTTCTGAATGATCGCTTGAATAGTGCTCCGTGGGATGTTCAAGGCTTTGGAAATCTTTTTATAGCCTAAAGCTAGGTACACACAGTAACGATAAAGCCACGATACCATCGGATCCAACGGTATTGGGGCTTTATCGTTATGTGTGTACCTTCGTTTCCCGAACGAGCACGCGCCTATAGAGGCGCCTAACGCTCGGGACTGTGTGTGGAAACACACAGTCCCGAGCGTTCTCCCTATGATGTTCATAGGGAGAACGCTCTGGACTGTGTGTATGCAGATCTTTGAAAGATGACAGACAGGATCTTGCAGACATCTTGTGTACCTAGCTTAAGCCTTATTTCTTTATCCCTGACCTGTCTGGTGTGTTCTTTGGACTTCATGGTGTTGTTGCTCCCAAGATTCTCTTAGAAAACCTCTGAGGCCGTCACAGAGCAGCTGTATTTGTACTGACATTAGATTTAGTCATTAGCACTCATCAGGCAATATCTATGGGCAACTGACAGCACTCAGACCAAAAGGGGGCTGAATAATTACACACCCCTTTGCAGTTATTGATTTGTTAAAAATGTTTGGAATCATGTATGATTTCCGTTCCACTTCTCACGTGTACACCACTTTGTATTGGTCTTTCACGTGGAATTCCAATAAAATTGATTTATGTTTGTGGCAGTAATGTGACAAAATGTGGAAAGCTTCAAGGGGGTCGAATACTTTTGCCAACCACTGTATATATAAAACTTTTACAGATAAGTCAAGCAACACCCTTAATCTTATTATCATGGAAGTTTCATATCTTCCTCAAGTGTAGATCACCCACTCCTGGTGGCAGCACTACAAAAAACTTAACAGTAAGGGGAAATTAAAGTTCTATAATGTAATAAATATGGGCGTCAATTTATAAGGGGAAATTTATAGAGCCAAGGCTTTTGGCTAGGCAAGACAATTATTCTGGCCTCCATGGGGGATGATCAGGAAGTGCAAAATGTACAATGCAGTATAAGTTGCCCTTTAAAAGCAAGGGTGGCCCAGCTGATAAATATTCATTCTTTCTAGTCATTAACCCCACTAAGACCATACTCCACGTCTATGCAAAGTGCCATATCTTGTACTACAAGCGAGCATGCTGGGTAAATTCTGGAAAGCCAATAAAATCATAGTGTTTCAGTCACCAGTAAATCACTCACTGAATAGCAACTGACAACACGATTGAGGCATTTCTTTCAATTTTATATTTCCTAATAAGACAATGGAATATTTCAGTAAATAATATTCCAATGACATCACAACGTGCGTGTTGCACTAATTTTAGCAATGTATCACGCTAGCTACACACTTTACAACTCATCTGTGCATCTTCATGCAATCCATCCACAAATAAGTAACATGAGAGCCCAACTTGAACCCCCCTTTTAATATGGCAAGTTCAACCCTCAAATGAAAAATTGTATACAGGTAAATCACCCCCTAAAAATGCAAAAAAAGAAATCCGAGAGATGTAAGTCTAACCTAAAATAATGCTGATGTTGTGTTACCCCTCTTTCTGCTTCCAGGTTTTCTTGGTCATGGATGTAACAGATGACATCACAGCCAATGACTGAATTCTATTCCCCTAGCTGCCTCCTGAGCCTGTAGGTTAAAGAGGAGGTAGAAGCATTCGAGAGGCAGAGGGAAGGGGGGGGGGGGGGGGGGACACGACAGATTTACCAAACAGCTGGTATTTAGACCGCTAACTAGGCCCAGGCCTGCATTCACCTTTAGGTCTGGCCACACTGCGTGCTCAGAGCATGCAATCACCAATTTTTTGCGCATTGCACACTTCTGTGCATTTTCGTCCAGCGTAGTGTGGTCTCAGCCTTACTGCTATGTTCATAACATGTTACCACCCACACAAAACCTACTGCCCAATTAAAAAAACATTAGGTTTATCTTAACCTGATCTGCATAAAGAAAACCCCATACAGCACTGTTGAAAAGACTGCATAGACACCCGCCTTTTATGTGGCCAGCTTTGAATATATATTTATAGTATATATTATTCATGTATTTGATAATTAGATTGCTAATCCTGCACAGATATTTTAGATATAAACACAAACAGGATCCACCATTGCAAACCACAGACTCCTATATTAAAAGTGCTTATGTAAAGAGCACCTCTAAAATCTGCCTTCCGGAACATCCTACAGCTGGATTACAGGTTAGTAATCCTTTAAAGGGAGACTCCACTCTCATAAATAACATTTATTTTATAAGGAATAGCCTCTTTAAAATATGTTGATATATCCTACTTTGTCCTATGAATTCATTACTGTATGCCTGCTATGCTGCTTGATGCCTCATGGACACTGAGCAATTTAGTCACCTGGATCTGAGCCTGGGCATGCTCAAATCAGGCAGCTAGCGGATTAGCATTCAGTCATTGGCTGTGATTGTAAACTGTCAAATCCATAACTGACAGTTACTAACTGGAAGAACCAGGAAGCAGAAACAGGGGAAACAGGACATTGTGCAGGATTTCAGGTTAGACTTCTATATTTCACATTTCAAACTATTACCGTTTAGGGTTTGGGGGGTGATTTACCTGTATGTAAGTTTTCATTTTAGGGCTGGACTTGCCCTTCTATTAAATAAAAAAGGTGAGCAAAAATATGCTTTCAAGAAAAGTATTTTTCCCAAATAACCTAAACCTGCATATTCAGTGATTTGTTTTTGCATAAATAAATGTACCTACTGTTAGCAGGACCCCCAATATTGTCTGTAACAGTCTTGCCCCTTAACAAAATGTTTTATGACTTCTTGCTCCGTGTGAAATCGTTTAGCAATACTTACATTTTTGCTTGCGGTGCAGTTAAAGCCTTGGTGTGTATAAAAGCATCAGACTTGCAGACAATTTAATACAAAGGAGTGAAACATCCAGCTCTTTTGGAAATTAGTCATCATCTGTGTGTTCTAATTTAGAATTTTCAAGCCAAACTCTGAAATGTTTCAGTCCTGGGTAACATGGGTGTTTAGTGTGCAAAATAAACAGTGCAGTGTGGCAAACCATGCATAGATTAAACCCATCATGCTTACTGGGATTTTCATTAAAAAAATAAAAAAAACACAACAAAAAGACAATTGGTGAACCAGAACACTTTATTTTTATGCAGATCTTTAGCAAGATCCAACAAGCCTTAAACCAGCTGGGGGGCTCGAGGCAATGTTATGTAGTATTCACAAGGCCTTTAACTGGGGATGGAATGTAGAACCATCCTTTACAAGAACCAGTCTCTGTCACAGAGGTGACCAATTATAAACTGGATATTTCCAGGCTAAATAAAGTTCAGATCATTTTCTCATTATCAGCCACTGGAACACACAACAGCAGCTGCCATTGGTTTTAATACTGTGTTTCACATCAAAGCCATCCAGATAAAGGAAAAATAAAAAAATAAAACATTGAATTTGCCTTAAATGTCCTGCACATGGAACTGATAGGGCTTCTTGACATAGTGATTAAGGTATGGGGGAGGGGGGGGGTATTTTAATGACTAATTGTCCTTTAAAAGGTTTTGAAAGTCCTCAAGAAGAACATTGGACATGTCAGAAAACTTTAATCTAATAAAATCAAATCATTTTGTCTGGGTCTGTGGGGATAATTAACCTGGGGTTGTCCATGTCCAACAAGTGGATGGATTTTTACTATTTTTAGGAAAGCTAACTTGGGAAGGACTGTGTACCATTACGGTATTTAAAAATAGAAATAATTATTCCAGTTAATGAATCGCTGTAGTTCTGGTTCATCCAGGAATCCTTTCCCATTGCCACAAGTCAGGAAGGATTTTTTCCCCCTTTTCAGTATTTTGTTTTTTAGGTAGGGTTAATGACAACTGTTTCAATACTATGTTACTATGTAACTGTAACAAAGACATTATGGGTAGGGTATACAGGTTGGACTAGATGGACGTCTGTCTTTAAACAACCTCCAATACGAGTTTTTACTATGTTACTGTATGCAAGACATTATGGGTAGGGTATAAAGGTTGGACTAGATGGACGTATGTCTTTATACAACCTCCCATACTACGTTACTATGTAACTGTTACAGACATTATGGGTAGGGTATAAAGGTTGGACTAGATGGACTGATGTCTTTATACAACCCCCAATACTATGTTACTATGTAACTGTTATACAGACATTATGGGTAGGGATAAAGGGGGACTAGATGGACGTATGTCTTTATACACCTCCAATACTATGTTACTATGTAACTGTTATAAACACATTATGGGTAGGGTATAAAGGTTGGAATAGATGGACGTATGTCTTTATCAACCTCCAATACTATGTTACTATGTAACTGTTAGACAGAATATATGGGTACGGTATAAAGGTTGGACTAGATGGGACGTAGTCTTTATACAACCTCCAATACTATGTTACTATGTAACTGTTAGACAGATATTATGGGTACGGTATAAAGGTTGGACTAGATGGACGTATGTCTTTATACAACCTCCAATACTATGTTACTATGTAACTGTTATACAGACATTATGGGTACGGTATAAAGGTTGGACTAGATGGACGTATGTCTTTATACAACCTCCAATACTATGTTACTATGTAACTGTTATACAGACATTATGGGTAGGGTATAAAGGTTGGACTAGATGGACGTATGTCTTTATACAACCTCCAATACTATGTTACTATGTAACTGTTATACAGACATTATTGGTAGGGTATAAAGGTTGGACTAGATGGACATATGTCTTTATACAACCTCCAATACTATGTTACTATCTAACTATTAGACATACATTATGGGTAGGGTATAAAGGTTGGACTAGATGGATGTATGTCTTTATATAACCTACAATACTATGTTATTATGTAACTATTAGACATACATTATGGGTAGGATATAAAGGTTGGACTAGATGGACGTATGTCTTTATACAACCTCCAATACTATGTTACTATGTAACTGTTATACAGACATTATGGGTAGGGTATAAAGGTTGGACTAGATGGACGTATGTCTTTATATAACCTCCAATACTATGTTACTATGTAACTGTTATACAGACATTATGGGTAGGGTATAAAGGTTGGATAAGATGATGTGAAGTCTTTATACAACCTCCAATACTATGTTACTATGTAAGTGTTAGGCAGACATTATGGGTAGGGCATAAACGTTGGACTAGATGGACCTATGTCTTTATAAAACCTTCAATACTATGTAACTGTTAGACAGACATTATGGGTAGGGTATAAAGGTTAGACTAGATGGACGTATGTCTTTATACAACCTCCAATACTATGTTACTATGTAACTGTTATACAGACATTATGGGTAGGGTTAAAGGTTGACAGATGGACATATGTCTTTATACAACCCTCCAATACTATGTTATCTAGTAACTGTTATACAGACATTATGGGTAGGGTATAAAGGTTGGACTAGATGGACGTATGTCTTTATACAACCTCCATACTATGTTACTATGTAACTGTTATACGACATTATGGTAGGGTATAAGGGTTGGACTAGATGGACGTATGTCTTTATAAACCTCCAATACTATGTTACTATGTAACTGTTATACAGACTATGGGTAGGGTATAAGGTTGACTAGATGATGATGTCTTTATACAACCTCCAATACTATGTTACTATGTAAGTGTTAGGCAGACATTATGGGTAGGGCATAAAGGTTGGACTAGATGGACTATGTCTTATATAAAACCTTCAACTACTATGTAACTGTTAGACGACATTATTGTAGGTATAAAGGTTGACTAGATGGACGTATGTCTTTATACAACCTCCAATACTATGTTACTATGTAACTGTTATACAGACATTATGGGTAGGGTATAAAGGTTGGACTAGATGAACTTATGGCTTTATACAACCTCCAATACTATGTTGCTATCTAAAAGGTTACACAGACATCATGGGTAGGGCATAATGGTTGGACTAGATGGACATATCTCTTTATGCAACCTCCATTACTATGTTACTATGTAACTGTTAGACAGGCATTATGGGTAAGGTATACAGGCTGGACGAGATAGACTATGTCTTTATTCAACCTATTAGTATTTAATTCGCTATGAAACATTTTCCCTTTTATAAACTTACAAGTCTTTAAAGATCACTTTTAAAATGTCTTCTGATACTCTAATGTAATGATTTGAAAACGTAAAAGGCACTTTAACCCCTCAAATTAAAAATTATATATAGGTAAATCACCCCACCACAAAAATGCAATCGTTAGAAATCAGAGATGTAAGACTAACTTATTATGCAGCAAAATGTTCTTTTCTCCTTCCCTCTGCCTCTCAAAAAGGTTTCTGCTTACCCTCCAAACTTTCTGAGCTCATTAAGAGCTTGCACATGCTCTGAGTAGACAGCTAGGGGAATAGTATTTAGTCATTGGCTGTAATGTCTATGATGGACAGTTGCTAACTGGAAGAAACAGGAAGAGAGAGACATTGTGCAGCATATCAGGTAAGTCTAATATGTTTCAGCTTTCTATTATAGTTTTGGGAGTTGAGAGGGAGTTTTCATATTCATGACAAACCATTAACTTATCTGTGTGTCACAAAACATTCTCAGCCACTAAGCTCTATACAGGTAATTGCTGTAGTAATTAGTGAATCATAAGGACAGACTCACTGGAGGAGTTAGCAATATGAACAATGTGAGTCTCCTACTAGAGACAAGAGCTTGGGGTCATTTTTAAGCTTATTGCAAGAAATCTGAACGTTAAATATTGAGAGCTATGTATAGTTAGGTTAAGAGACAAGCAATACAATTGTAAAGTGATAGCTAAGAATCCATTGTGTCTTATGGGGTGTAAATTTGTCTGGGAACCAACTAGTGTTTATTAAAGGGCATGTCCACTATTTAAACAAAAAACTGATTGGTGTTATCTACCCACAACAGCAACTGCTATTTTTACCAGTTTATTACATGCATTTGCAACCATATATTTAAAGGGTGACTGTGGTCCAAAAAAGGCTTTAGGTAAAATGACAGGAATTGCTTTCTTGAGTATTTTTTAATTTACTTTAATATTTTTTTTTAACATAGTTTTGAAGATATTTACATTTTTTTAAGTGTAATATGGTAGCAGCATCACCAGATCCCCTACACTTCCTGCTCTGAAACCATGTGACAATTCCTTATATCACCTCCTCCCCTTGCAGCATCCAAGGACTTTCCCTCGTGGGACTATTTGGTCCAGCCCACTCGAGGGTGCCGTGGCCCCTCGCCCACTCATACCTCAGATCCATAACCCCCACCCAGATCTATCTAATCTATAATAATATAATAATGTACTGAATATATCAGTTGCAGTTGGTTTCAATTGACCAGTTTTTAGTTTTAGGGGGGACATGCCCTTTAAATCCTTGGACTAAAAATATTGTTAACAACATTCAAGGAGAGGTTTCAATTGTGTTTCACGTGGCAGGAAAGCGAGAAGCTTGCATAAGATCCAGTTGGTGATTAAAGTGAAAGCCATATTGGTAAATAGAGACTCAAAAGAAAAAAAGAAAAAAGATAGAAAGAAAAGTAATTACCCAGCAGGCTTTGTGCAAGCAGGAAATATTTACCAAATCACACACAGACACAAGAATGCTGCAAATGCAATTAATGAAAGAATGCACTACAAACATCAGCATTTATTTATATCCAACTTTTAGCAAATGATTCCCCCCCATCCCCCGCCAAAAAATAGCTTTGCTTATGAAACAACAGTTACACACGTGTGTCAAAATTCACTCATTTGCTGGCAATCATGCAAAACAAGTTTGTAGGGGTTAAATGAACATTGCCAGAGCCAAAAATCCGTAAAACCCCAGAATCCTGCATCTGTATTAGCAGACCTGGGATTGACTAGGAAGTTTGCCAACTGGGAGGGCCCTTCCCTCTCAACAGAAAAACATTTGCAAACGGGGTTGACCAAAGGTTCTACGATAACTCTACAGCTAATCCGAGGGCTCTATAAATAAAACACTCACTGGCAAAATTCTAAAAATAACACCAAATCTAAAAAGGCCAAGAAAACCCCAGCGCAGATAGGATGTACGGTAAGGGTTTGCTGGAAAAGTTGGATCTCTAGCAGATCGGATGACTAACACTTTGCATACTTTATATACATATAGGAAATGAAATGATCGTTGCTTGCTAGCAGACATTGTGTCCAAACGCTAATGAAATGTCACCGCTCACCTTTTGTCTTAATCCTTTCACTGCCAGAGAAGTTTGAAAGGCGCTGTGCTATAAAAACCCTCTGGCAATAGAGGGTTAACTTTAAAAGTGCATACAGAAAAATATGATTAAAAAAAAACAAAACAGGTCCTATGAACGTGGTCCCAAAACTGAGTCTATGACAAATACCAGAAACTCCCAACGAGCTTCTTATAAATATGCCTTAAAGTACATATAAACTGTGTTCAGTTCTTTTGTGATCTTCAAACAACAACAAAAAAAAAATGTTCCTGATATTCCACATATGGTGCTTGTTTAGGTTAATAATTCAGATACATGCGAGCGTTGAATTTACTTGTTATCCAAGCGAAGCAGTTGCTCCTTACCATTTATTGTTAAGGATTTTAACTGCCCTTCTTCTTCCACTTCGATGCGTTCTTGACCATTCTCAACAATTCTGCGGAGCCAAAAATAGTGTGAGATGGAGAGGCTGCAGCATTAACCAATAATGTAAACACAACGATCTTGTTACAGTGATCAAACGAGTAGTGATTCTGGTTGGCATGTGAAAGGTTTAAAGGGATAGTTCAATTGAAAAGTGACCTATTCCTTTATTGTATTGGTTGAAGTCTTTATCTCCCGTTCTTCAATCAATTGACCAGGAAACACGGACGAAGATATTTACATTACGCACAATCCTCAGGTTAACTATATCGTGTATGCACGGCAATGCGTGCTATAGTTAATCTAAACCAGGAAGCGGTTGGGAATTTTCAATGCTGCAGCGGAGGATCGTGTGTAAGGTAAATATCTTCGATCTTCGTCTGTGGCTCCTGGTCAATTGATTGTAGAACAGAAGTTATGGCATAGCTGCTAGCACTGTGACATCACCAGCAATTCGGGTCAGCCTCCAAGTTTAAGTTTGGAGCATGCCCACTGCTGGGACAGAACATCAGCAGCTGCATCATAAGCCACACCTTGAAAACATCATTTTTAAAGCTAGCCACAAGCCTGAAAATAATTTCTCTCTCCCTAAGCTGTCCAAATGTAGAGGAAATAACAGAATGGTTGCAGGTCTCTAACTAGCTTCACAAAAGATCGATTTGGGAGGAGGGGCTTCTTAAACAGAACATCATATGACAAGAAAGCGTTACTTTACAAGCCTATAACTTAAGATCCACAGTATCCAGAGACATCATCCTAGGCTTGTTTTAAAGGTACTCTTTTTAATAAATGGCACTTGGATGGAGATCACAGTTACCCTTTAAATCAAATGACAACTTTCAACCCCAGATTTGCATTCACTGATTTGGTGGCATTGGCACGGATACAGCAGCTGTAATAACCAGTAGGTATCATGCCAATTATTAGTGTACATGATCTACATGTGTTCTAGTTAAACCCCTTTAAAGAAGCCATTGTTATCAAAGATTTTAAATATTTGCAAATGAAAGGTCCTTTGAAGTGAAGCTTAACAGAAGATAATGCTTTTTTTAAATACAACGTTGCTCAGTACAACCAAATGTTGGTAAAAACCAAACATCAAATTGGTTGCTGTACATGAATTGCACAATCATTTACACCCCCTATAAAAATAGCTCTATATAAAAATTATAAAATGTAATAAAGATAAATAAACTACCACATCATAGCAGTCTATTCCCTTTTCATAATACTCTATTAGCCCCACTCCACTATCTGGGTCTTGGTTCAATGGGCCAACATCTTCCCTGTGCCCCCTTGGCCAGCATAGCTCTGTGGCTCATTAGAGAGCCAGAGTGTGCTGCCATTGGTTTATCCTGCTAATGACCGGACATGCTCCCCTTTGTATGGATACCCACAAGAAGGAACACAGCCAATTTTAAAGGGGAACTTTAGTATTCTATTAAAAAGAGCTCTGGCATTATTTCCCTAGCTGTTGTCAATCTAAAGTTATAGGGTTTTAATGTCCCTCTTCCTACTCTGCACTGTCTCTGACTGGCATGTTTTATAAGCCCCATCCCCTGAAACAGATATTTCCTGAAGCTAGTTACAGACTTGCAATCAATACCTGTACTTTCCTCTGCCTATGGACACCTTAAGGAGAGACGTATATTTTTTTGTACATAATATAAGTAATAATGTATAGACTTTGTTTTGGGAACAGGAAACCCATTAAAACAGAAATCTGTGAACCGTACTTCTTTGTGGTGATTTTACGTCCATTAACTATTTTGGTCGAGGTTGATACAGATCGGAAGTTCCCCATTCCTGAACCGCCAAACGACGAGGAGGAGAATGAAGTGAAACCACCGTGTCCGAGAGAACTAAAAGAGGAGCTAAAACCTGCGTGAACGAGAAAAGGAACAGGTTACAATGAGCAAAATGTAAGGAAAGGAATATAGAAAAAGAAATCGGGTTTTTCATTTGGAGTTCTGTCCGTGAATATGCCCACTAAGAACACACCGGGCCCCACTCAAGGTCTACTGACTGCCTTCAGGTCTTTGGGCCGATCACAGGAGACACTGCAGAGTATTTATATCACTCTCTCTCTGTGTATAAAGGTATCGCGAAACAAAAGAACAATGCATGTGTCTATGTAGCACAGAACCTGTGCAAATTGCCCACAATACAGAATGGAATAGAGCAGGAATATCTAGTAACAGTATCCAAGCTTACGGTTTAAAGGGTCACTATACAAACTCAAACAACTTTACATTATCTGAAACTACAATTTGGGAGAAATAAAATGGTGGTACTCACATATTTATCTGTGCTTGCTTTGTCATTAAATGATTAATATGTTTAGTGAGGGCTCCTAATTCCCCCCACCCTCCCTTAATAACTGCCTTCTTGTAGTGTCTGCGACACTTATAAGTTCTGCACAGCCTCACTATGGACACTGCTCTGCTTACACATCTCCCCCCTCCCTCCACCTGCCTTCTTTTCTCTGCTGATTCTCTTAATTGTTGCAGAAAGTGTGCTGGCAGGCAGCCAAAGTTCCTAGTAAGAGGTCAGATATAGGACACGTATTGTAATTTCTGTTCCTGGAGTGACAGGTCTTTCCCTGTAAATGCTGTGATTAAAATTATGATTTCTCAGGATCTACAGCCCAGATTTAAAATCTGAAAAAAGTTTTGAAGCAGTGGGATCTTACTGTATTTAATGGTATATAATATATCTTTATATTGTTTATCTATATACAGCCTGCTTCTAATCCTAGAAAGTAAGGAGTTTTACTTTGAAAACACCAGCTAGTTAAATGCCTAATGGATTACAAAAGGAATAAAGATATTTGCAGAGACCTAAAAGCTAACACTGTAATACACAGTTCACTGCCTTGTGTTCACAATGTGACAACAGTCAATCAGTTTAGTAACATGTTGCTACGTGGAAACACCCTATATATAAGGAGAAAAGGAATCCAGGTAACCACTCCTTCTAAATTCTCAACTTTCTGACCTCACTGCCAGGAACTCCACCGGTGGCGATCACATCAAGTGATTTTTATAGGCTGTCTCCTGCCCTATAGGCGTTAATTAGGCACACCCCTTAGAGGAGGAGGTTTAACCTAGAACAATCATCAATGTAAATGCTTTTTCCCCTATATATTTGGAGGACTCTTCATTTGTTCTAAAACACCCTGATATGGGAACTGTATGTTCTGAACGCTCGCTTATGCATGAAGAAGTGCAAATTTGACTGTTCTATTAAGCCACCAATTAGATATTAGCTTTACTGGTCTACTGCAGTTAGAGAAAATTGGATTTATTGCTGCGTTTGCACCCCTTAAAGCCACAAAGACGTCCTTCACTACCAACGCCATAAACACACACACACACACACACTAAACCATTTACAGGCTTGTCTTTCAACAATGAGTGGCTTTATTTCAAGTCATGAATGAAGACAGTGAGGGCCATTAGCATACCAGAGTCAAATGGAGAGAAACTAGGGCCAAATGCAGGAAACCCTCCAAAGGCAGAGAGAAAGGAACCTCCTGGTCTGCTTCTGCTTCCCCTGGGACCTCTTCTGTTTCCAAAGTAATCATCAAAGGGGTCATCTGATAAGGAAGGCAGAAAAGGATGAAGTAAATCCAGCTGTTGCATATAGTCTAAGGCTCAAACTAGATCTTGGTTTGTGACAAAGAAAGATTGTTAAGTCTCCTCACAGAGAGAGAACATGGCTTACGCTGTTCTACAGAATTACTGCCATCTAGTTAGTAAATAAAAATACCTAGATATAAAGCAGTAGGAGGATGCAAACTACTTTTATCATAATCCATGACTTACAGGTCCGAATTGCTCATTAAAACAATCTGTCATCTTTCAATGTAATCCATAATCAAGGCAGTAACTGCCCCCTCCCTTAGCTTGTTGACCTTTAGACATGCTCAGTGCGATTCATGTATTAACAGGGAGACACTTTGTATCTATCTTAAATAAAGGGAATTACAAAGTAGCTCTGTGAGATTATAAAACACAAAGAGAATGTAAAACAATGAACTCCAGAGTCCGTGTTGAGCCTACTGTGATTCCCAGCTACCACAATTTGCATACACTAATAAATACAAAAAGTCCTTTAAACATTCAGGACTTGTAAATCCATCCTTTAAGCATAAACAAGAAAATAAAGTGCTTCATACCAAATAAATCAAATGCGAATGGATCTCTTCCTCCAAAGAAGTCCCTGAATACATCTTCTGGGCTTCGGAATGTAAATCCAAATTCAAATGGATGTTCATAGTGAGTGCTACCTAAAAACAGGAAGGAAAAATAAAATAACCTAAAGGGACTGTGTATCATGCTATATAAAGCATATAACTAAATAATAACTACCTGCTGTACAGGGAGAGAGAATGTGATGGACTATCTGCTCTAGTGAAACAAAAGGCTCTCTCAAAAGTGTAATGTTTTAATGTGTTAAGATTCATGGGTATTTATTAACCTCATAATGTATAATAATAAACAAAGTAAAGATTCTGGGGGTATTTATTATAGCTAAATATAGTTCACACACACAACCCCCCCAAACAAAAAAACCTATTACAGCCTTTACGGCTTTGAAGTTCTATGTGAGCTTGTGCACAGGCTTAAAAAAAGCCTGAAAAGCTTACCTCGGTTTATATTCGAGTCAATGTTTCCCCTACCTTGTCCGGCGGCCGTGCGATCCGCATCCTCGCTCCACAGCTCTGCGCATCCGGATGATGTCACTACCCGGCGCTGCAAAGTGAGGAGGCGCCGGGTAGTGACATCATCCGGATGCGCAGAGGTGTGGAGCAGGATGCGGATCGCGCGGCCGCCGGACAAGGTAGGAGAAACATTGACTGCGCAGGGACACACTTAAGTGGCAAATACTTACAAATAAGAGTAAAACCTTCTTTATTTGTGCATACAGTATGCACAAATAAAGAAGGTTTTACTCTTATTTGTAAGTATTTGCAACTTAAGATGTTTGAAAACTATAACTCCCAGCAATAAAGCATGCTGGGAGTTGTAGTTTCCAAACATCTTTAGTGGCAAATACTACCCCTCGGTTTATACTCGAGTCAGTGTGGTTTTCCTCCTTTTTTACCTAAAACTAGGTACCTCGGTTTATACTCGGGACGGTTTATACTCTAGTATATATGGTAAGCCTAGGGTTAAAATTTAGTTTGGGGGTAAAGATTGTTTAAATGTAATGAATCAAGGAATTCATTATAGCCTGCAAAAATGGAATGTTTCATTTCTAACTAACAGTTAACAAATTAATACATTTAATATATTTGTTTAATAACCACTGACCTCCACCGCCGCCACCTGACAATCCTTCTTTTCCGAATCGGTCATAAAGATCCCTTTTTTTAGCTAAAAAGAAAAAATATCTTACTGAAGTGCTGCTTGAAAATTAGAGGCTAATCAGATGAATGGTTAATAATCCTGTTTACACGATTAACAAAGAAAAACATTTTAAACATTAACTCATCTGTTAATTAAATCCAGATCTTTAGAACCACCCAGTGCCATGAGACAACACCAGCAACAACACAGGAATGTGCCTCAGTGTGTTGGACAGAGAGTGTGTGGTGTATAAAAAATATCCAACATATTTTCCTTTCTATGAATACAGAAAGGGCCACTAAGGTTCCCAAACCAAACAAATTCACATTTTTACAGGTAAGAGGGAGGTAGGGAACCATCATTTAAGAGGGAGGTAGGGAACCTAATGGTGGCCATACATATACACGATATTACTTACCCCACCAAGGTGCTCAAGCGATCCTGCAGGAACCGCTTCTCCCGATCTTATATGCGACAGACATGTGATCGCAAAATGAATGGGATTTTGCAATCGCATGCCGGTCGCATATAAGAATGGGAGAGGCGGTTCCTGCAGGATCGAACGAACATAGCATGAGCGCTCGGTCAGGTAAGTTATATTGTGTATATGCATGGCCACCTTTACACCTACCTCCCATTTTACCCAACAAAAACTGCAATTGGGATCCCTGCCTTGGACGGAGAACGTGTGTGGTTCCATTAGAAATAGGAGAAGAGTCATACAAGTCAGCAGGGGGAGGAGATGTGAGTTGTCAGCTCACTGCAACTCATAGGGGGCATGAGAGGCTTTCATACCTCCCTGCTTAATTTCAAGCTGTCCTTAAAGCACTTTCTCTCTGAACAAACTGGCACATGACGGCTGATTACATCCACAAAAAACCTTCTCAAATAATCCACAAAGGATTTATTGATATTCTCTACGCTTGGCGCTAGGCAACTGACCAGCTAACAGCCAATAGCAAACAGAGATTTTAATACTTACAGTCTGACAACACTTCATAGGCTTCTGCTACTTCTTTGAACCTTCTCTCTGCTTCTTCTTTGTTGTCAGGATTCTTATCAGGATGCCATTTTAAAGCAAGCTTGCGATAACTGGGAAATGTAAACCGTTATTAAAAGCGCAGTAAAGTATTAACGGGATATATAGCTGCACGTGCTCAGAGCAGTCTGTCTATCTACTGGTGATCTTGCTGTAAACAGTAACAACACTAATCATTTATCACTAGGAAGGAGGCTGTAGAGACCTGCACAATAACAGATTTCCCATTTCCCCAGTGTCACTGTTTTTAGATTTAGATTTATCATGTGTTAGAATTAGTTTCACTAGTGAACCTATCCTTTTTTTCCATTAATTGAAGAAAGCGTGGAAAAGGAGCTATGCCTTACTTCCCGTTCCTCAATTAATGTAACAGGAGCCGGAAACGAAGATCCGCGAGGACGCTCCCTCACCGACTTCTCGGAAAGGTCCCGGCTGCTTCCGCTACAGTTAAGTTACACCCAAAAAATGTCATGTGACTCAGCAAGGAATATTCATTCCCAGCTCCTATTAAAACAATTGAAGAACGGGAGTTAAAGGGTAACCGTGGTCTCCAATTCTTCCAAACTAGTAAGGATTATATAAAAATAAAACCTAAATCACATCTCAAGATAAAATTTGAGAGACATTATTGCTGGAGAAGTTCAGCAATGTTACTTCCTACTTCCTGTTTTAAGCCATGTGACCAGTCTCTGCCTGCAATAATAGGCTCCCCTTCCCTCCCCCCAAGTACTTCCTGTTTTCCCCAGCATTAAGCCTTAACTGAGCATGCTTCGCCCCAGGGGACGGAGAGCGTGGCAGAGGTCTGGTGATGTCACACAACCTATTGAAAACAGGAAATTTAAACATTCACCCCAATGTAATATCTCACAGGCTGCTGCCAGAGACGTGATTGTTGGCTCATTTTAGTTGAAATACTGCAAGCTTTCATTTAACCCTAACGTGTTCGGGGACCACAGTTGCCCGTTAAGGCTAAAGCCACACTACAATGTGCGCAATCACCCCGCAATGTTGCCCAGTCAGTGCGCATGCGATTGCGCAAAAAAATGGTGCTAGCATGCACCCCGAAAAGCAGATTGCAGGGCAATGCACCTAGCTGGCCAGACCGATTGGCCAACACTAGCGAGTGCGTTTTAATGCACGATTGGATCATACGCTAAAATGACAAGCCCTAGAACTTTTACCTCCCATTCTTCAATTACTGCAAAATAGGATAGGTTTGCTTTCAACTTTGACATTCACAATCTTCAAAGGGAAAAAAAAAAAAGAAAAAAATTTTTTAAGGGAACTTATGTACTAGACAAACAACCTTTCCTGATCAGTATTCCACTGACCTTTTCTTTCCTTACAGGCCTTGACCATGACTATCCTTTCTACTTTCCCTTTCTTATCCTTTACTTGCCATCTATCATATCCCTTCTTTACTAACCTGCTGTTATATAGGATTATTAAGGAATTTTCATTGAGTTACCGCAATGCATCTCTTTACAATGCAATAACCCCCTCCATCAAGGTACCCTAAACATATACTCCACTCCACGGGCAAGTCCCCACACAAATAAAAAAATGAATATAGGTAACCAACATCAAAAGTGAAATAGTTAGAAAGCTGAGCAGTTTAGTTAGTCCTACATCTCTCAGCTTTCCAATATTGTATGTGTGTTTGGGGGGTGATTTATCTTTACATCATTTTTTATTTGAGGGATGATGATTATTATTCCCTACGACTTTTTTAGCTAGTACCACAGTCGTTATCACAGACTATTCTCTCCCATCTCTGAACATATGTTAATGAAGGGGGAGGAGCTTGAAAACTGTCAGTTACTCCTTTGATAAATGTAGAATTTACTACTTACGCTTTTTTTATATCTTCTGAAGAAGAGTTTCTAGCTACACCCAGAATGTCATAATATTCCACCATGGCTCAGCTATGTAAATAACCTGCAAAAGATTGAGAGAAACCGCATTAAGATAAAGCAAGACGAGGTAACAAGCAAACAATAATTCCTATATTTTAACGAAGAAACATTTTAATTCTGATAATATCCATAAAGTCATTTTAAAGGGCATGTCCACCCTTACTTTAAACTTTTGCTATATGATAGTATAGGTTCCCCCAGCCCCAACCGCTATAAAAAAGTTTTAAGAAAGTGCCCGATGTTTACTTACCTTCCTCTCATCCTCCGACCGCCCAGCCTGGCCTTCTGCTTGCAAGACACTGCAAGCAGGGGCGGACCGGCAGCCGCGTCCGTGATTGGCTGAGAAGCAGCCAATCACGGACGCGGTTGCCGGCTTCTCAGAATGCCGGTGGAGAAGGGAAGGTAAGTAGAGTTCTGGGGTCTTTCTTAAATCTTTTTATGCGGTTGGGGCTGGGGAACATTACTATTAACGGGCCAAGGGGTTTTATGTTAGGGGGAGGGATAGAAAAACGGAGGGAGGGGGAGAAGGGCTGCAGTACCATGCCAAACTTCTCCCGGAGGCCAGGTAGGAGGCAGAGTCCTATATGGCACTCTGCTATCCTCCTGGTGGGCAGTTTTTGGACTTTGGGGGGGGACTACAGGAGAACCATATGGAGCTGGGATGTGAGGTAAGGATTAAACTACACTACATGGTGGGGCCAGTAGTGGGGGGGATTATAGTTTTGGGGGTGGACATGCCCTTTAATTGTGACTGCAAAGAATCAATAACAAACATGGTCTACTAGTGGTTCTTACGTGGTTAGTGGTGTTACATTCAGGAAACAAGACAATTTTGCTTCTAGAACTGGCTAAACCTGCTTCCTAAATAACCAATATTTGTGACATGTCATTTTCATTAGCTTATTTTCATCTTCTCTCTTTACTGCAAGATCAGCATGTTGGGACAAATTTTATTAGATCTGAACATTCATGGAGTAGTTCGGCTCAAAGTGTTCTAATGGAAAGTTAAATGGCAACTCCAACCTCATAAGAACATCTTTTAGATAGAATGGCCTCTTTAAAATATGTTGATATATCATAGTTTGTCCTATGAATTCATTACTGTATGCCTGCTATGCTTCTGGATACCTCATGGAAACTGAGCAATGTAGAAACCTATACTGAGCCTGGGCATGCTCAGAAGAGACAGACAGGGGATTAGCATTCAGTCATTGGCTGTGATGTCAACTGTCAAATCTATAACTGACAGTTACTAACTGGAAGAACCTGGAAGCAGAAACAGGGGAAACAGGACATTGTGCAGGATTTCAGGACATTTCAAACTATTACCGTTTAGGGCTTTGGGGGGTGATTTACCTGTATGTAAGTTTTCATTTTGGGGCTGGACTTGCCCTTTAAAGCCTTTCTATGCTATCCAGGAGTGATACGGTTTCTCCAGAAAGACACATAAAATTAATTTTGGCCGATGACAATTCTTGGAAAATGTTGGACTTTCACCAGCTTTTTTTTTTTTTTTAATTCCCCAGAAAAGGGGTTGCTGTTAAATTCTGCAAAGTCTTAAAAGGTATCTAAACTGGATTTTACTTTTTAATCGGCCATTACTGGAAACTATATTTCTTCCCAACTACCTCTGTCCCCTTCTTTATATATCAAATCTGAAACATCTACATGAATCAAGTGCCTTATTATCAAACTCTTCTGCTGTGGTATGTGTGAAATGTATTGTGGGAAACTCCCTCTCCCTGTGCTAGCTCATAGAGATTTATTGAGCATTGTTGCCAGCCCTGATAATGAAAGTGTTGGTTGGGAGGGGGATACCAAAGCTGGGTACACAATGAATAGTCGGATGTCAGTCACGTTAGGCCTAAAATGCACGCAATGTTTACAGACCCAATGCCCGATACACTAAACAATCAGTCAGGCAGAACTATCACATGGTGTGTACCCAGTCTTAGCCTGAGAAAAACAAGTACTGCATTAAAGGCAACAGACACACCTCAGAGTAAATACTGCTTACATGTATTATCAATAGATGAAGCTGTCAGTTTATATACCCTTTAAGCACGCTTCTTTGCAATCATGTAACTATATTTACTATCTTTCCAACAATACATTCCGAAAGAGCGAATATTGTAATATTGTTATAAATGAGAGAGTCACAAAAGTGTGAAGGGCTACATCAGCCCTACTGCTGCAATGATACAACGAGCTTCTTCAAAACCACAATGGCCTAGAGGTTAAGGCCTCGTACATGCATGTGATAGTGTACACGAGGATCAACAAACTGCCGCTTTGAGCCTTCGTTATGTGTGTGTCACACACTATTGTACATTGTACGTGTGCACAAGACCTGAATAAAAATGTACACTATTATTAGAAGGCCGCTTTGTCAATAAATAAAAGGGTAAAGCTGAAAATATGTTTATTATTATTGCAGGTGTAACATACTAAATATTTAAAGGGAATCTTTTCCCCCTGACAAATTACCCAATTAATACTGGTATATTATTTGCTTAAGTGATTGTTTTTAATGAAATACAGAATTTGTTTATATTATTTCCCTGGTGTCTGCCCTCCTCACCTCTTTTATGACCCAGACATGCTCAGTGAGCTTCCACCAAAGGGCCGTATGTGGCCCCCAGGCCTTAGTTTGCCTGACAGAGAGAGAACAGCTCTTCTATCAGCTACATTGACTGCCTGATTACTAAAAGGGATATGTGCGTGGGAAGATGATTGAAAAAAAACAGTCCTGCCAATATTTAGATGCAGCTGATCATGCAGCCTACTGAGGACTATCAGGTTAAATTTACAGACTTGTACGACCAATTTGCCAGAAATAAATTAGGAGGTGAATATTTTCACCAAAGTTCCAACACAGTCAACCAAAAAATTGCATTGGCTGGACGATTGGGCCAACATATCAAGCAAGTCGGGTCAAACAGCGAAATGTCAGGTCAGTGTATAGCCAGAGCTGGTCAGAAAAAAACTGGACTTGGCCTAAAGATTTTCTTTAAAGGGCATGTCCACCCTCATATATGTTATAGTGCTCCCTATCCCACCCACAAACGCTATGTTTATTTGTAAAAAAGTTATTCTAACAATACTTACTTTCCTTCTTTCCCCCCAGGGCTGTAATCTCGGCCCTCTGCTTGCTGGAACTGCAAGCAGGGGGCCGGACTTGCAGCCATGTCCTCGATTGGCTGAGAGGCAACCAATCACGGACGTGGCTGCAGGCATTACAGGACACTGGGGGAATAAAGGAAAGTAAGTTATGTTTTTTTTTACAAGTAAACATAGTGGTTGGGGTGGGATAGGGACTGCTACACTACAGAAAAGGGATTAAGAGGCAGAAACCTTCACAGCCAGGCTCCTGCTCTTCACTTTTTTGGACTTTGCAGGGCAGATATTTGGAGCAGGGATGTAAGGTAAAGATTTTTCAAGACTACACAGTAGGGCCAGTAGTGGGTTAAAGTGTAGTATTGGGGGTGGACATGCCCTTTAAGGAATAATTTTCATGCAAAACAGATACTGTGCAGTCTATGTAAGGATGTATTATTTCAAGGTAAATCACCCCGAAAAGAACTGTACTATAATAAATATAAATCTGACCACCTGAAGCTGCTTTTCCCCTAAAATTAGTTTTACAAGGATTGTACTTTGTAGTTTGACTTCCATTTTCCCTCATAGAACTTTAAATGTGGTAACCAATAATACAGGGGCCCTTAAATGCACAGTTATCAAAAAAAAAATGTCCACACTTCCAGCAGCTAAAATCACTTACTCATGTTTACAGCCGTGCTGCCCTCTCTTAGATATCACACAGTAAATGAGTGCTAAAAGCCCGCCTCCTAGATGGCCCAGGGCCATGATTAACATAACACTTGTCATTGGCTGGTGGGAATGTCTGTAACAACTCTCTTCTCCTCTTCTGCCAGTCAAACAAACTTGAAATGTCCTGTTGCTAGGATACAGCCTACACAATCAAGCTGATCATGGGTGGGTGGAGGAGTGTTTTCTCGCAGGCTAGCTTTGAATGACAGTTAGAGGCAGATAGAATCGTTACACCCCCTTCACAGCATGGCTATTTGAAGGCAGAGAGAGGCTCGAAATCAGGAAAATAATGTATGGGGAGGGCTGCATACCTTTACTCTTTCTAAAGCAATTATAAAAAAAAAAATGCATTGAGGTAATACAGTTATCCTTTAATAAATCTATAATGATGGTGAAATAACGGTGCTGCTTTTCTACTTAGAATAACATTAAAAGATTTGGGATGCTAAAGTTCCTTTTCACAGAAACATTAAAACAACTAGGAACCAGGTACCTGCCTGCCATGCTGGTGTCATGCTCTGCTGTTCTCACCTAGACTAACCTCTGTACCTCTCGGGTTAACAGGTGACAAGTAGTGTGGCTGCACATTAAACGCACAGAGAGCGAGACTGAGCTTTAGAGAATAAACCATTGACAACCCCTGTGAAACATTTTAGAAATGTAATACACCCACGTGCATGATTTCAAAGATAAAGCATAATGTTTAACTTCCAGGTTGTTTGGTCCCTGTAAACACTATGCTAACTAGTAGCGATAGACTAAACTGAAGGTCAAGCTTGAAAATCCTGCACCCTAGCACACCCACACAATGTGTATTTATAGCATTTAGTGCTACAGTTAAAAGATAATTAAAGCTGCGGCTCGTGTTTTGATAGGTTTCTTTTCAACACTATTAAATGGGAGATCCCCTTGTGTCAACAGATATTCCCATGTCTTTGTTTCCAGGGGACAACTAAAAATATTACAGAAAGAGCCTGAAGGCAACGGTAGTTAATGGAGATTTCTACTGATCACACTCTGCAGATGACAGCCAATCATGTTACAGCTCAGAGATCATCCCTCCCTCGGACATTAAACAGATTTCAGTGCAGTTTTTGTGTAAACAAATTTGAATGCTAACAATGATACATTTCTTTGCTTTTCATAGAAAAAAAAGTAATCTTTGCAGTTTGTTTCTTAGCTAGCATGATGTAAGAACTGGGGAATTGAACCTCAAGTACTCGGAGGGGTGGAGCTTAACACTCTACAATACAGATACAAGATGTCAGCAACTTTACAACAGGAAAGGTAGGCTCAGGAGGGGAATAGAAAAAAAAAAAGAAAGGGCAGAAGTTTTTTTTAACGCTGCTGCTTCCAAATAAACTTAACTTTGTTTTACAGCATACTTATCCTTTAAAATCAGAGCTTTCTACCACTATCCCAACATAGCTGTTATAGCTTAATTATGTGCTTTACTGTAATTACAATCAATTTTATGACCAATATCGATCGGGCAAGGCAGTTGTGGAACACTGCAGGAGCATCGAGAGGTAAACTTACAGTGTAAATCACACAATCTTCCACTTTCCAATGCCTGGCTTTAATTACTTCCATTCACTTGCACAAATGGTTCACTCTAAATATTGGTGTTTATTGGAAGAATGACAGGCAATCAGGGAGAATAACTGTTCAACCTTTCTTAAATCCATGTTCCACTTCCTGACTTACAACAAACTGCAATATTTAGAGTAAACTTGTAGCCTAAGGCCATTAGACTATAATTGCTAATCACGGCGCTACATATATCACCTTTTTTATCTTTTTCTAGTAACAGAATAGTAGCAAAAAAAAAAACAAACCATTAAATCAGTTGACTACATAGTATTGTTCCTGGTAAGTTGTTCTTTGTGCCACTCATGCTGGCTGGAAAATAGACTGCAGGGGCTTCCATTTTGGTGTGAAGACATCTGTATAGAAAACACTGTGTATGGAGACAGTGAATACTGGGGTCACAGGGCTTGGCCAATAGTAGGCGCACCTCATCATATGGCTGTTTAAAGCCAAAGACATGTACTGAAGCCTCCTTCGTTACATGTATGCAAATGCAACTGACTGCAATAGCGCCTTACTATGCATGGATGTTCTGTGGAGAAAAGCTTTCACATTAAATGTAAAAAAAGCTTTGTTTTCACCATTTCAGATTATAGAAGTGTGGGATTGTATACATGCATTTATTAATCACATCGCACGTCATTTTACAATTAGTCTGTCTGTGGTGGAAGGAAGCTAACCTAGCGGAAACCCACACTAGAACAGGAAGGGGTGGGCTGCAGCTTAGGTTCCATAAAAAGTAACACATATACTGTACCTGTTGATAAATTCAAATACATGACATTAAGCAATATAAATTGAGTGAGGACCCTATCCTGAAGAGCTTACAATCAATATTCTAAAGCCTTATACACACTTTAGATAATGAAGGGAGCTAAAGGACCATTTATCATTGTGATCGTGCTTAGAAGGGTACGATTCAAGCTCTTGTTTAACACTATTTAAAAGGGACATCCCCTTGTGTTACCAGGAAGAAACCCACACAAGAACAGAAAGAACATTCCAACTCTCTATAGGCGCAACCAATGATGTACAAAAGCATAGGTGCTAACCACCAGTTTGCATACACAACTTTGTGTTTGTACAGAATGGCTTTTAGAATTAGCCTTCCCCTTTAAATGACAAAGCAGAAGTCTACAAGGAACACAGAGCACCATTGAGTCATTCTATTTTTTGCCCTAAAGCAGTTTAACTAAATGGGCCTTACCTAAACAAACCAGAAGAGCGTGCAGCCTTTTAGGAATGGTTCATAAAAAAAATTTTTAAAAAATGTGAGCAGGTATATGAAATAACATTGGGAGATTGGAAGTATCAGCATTAGGAAATATTTTCTAGTCTGCTGTATCCAAGTGAGCTGTTGTGAGTGGATAACACTGGAATCTTTAAAAGCTTATAAATCACAGTTCAGTGCGATAAAGAGAACACAATCCAACGAATCAAGTAGGATCACTACAGTGACAAGACTTGGTATCCAGAAGGCACAGTTCCAGTCTGCATCAGGAAAACAACTCATTTACACAGCCTGGAAATGCAATAACCATCCTAATAATTCTCTCATGTTTACAGCCTTTCCATAGTTGTACGATGACTGCTGGATCCAGGCCTATATAAACACTGTGTAATCTGCCTCGTGTTTACTTCCTCTATTGGCAACAGCTACTTAGTGTTGGAAACACAGACAGCTGATCCGAAACTTAAAATAAAACAAAAGAACATTTTCTGTATTTATTTTCTTTTAATAACTAGGATTCAAAATGACAGTTTTCATGATTGTGTATCTTGAAGGTAATGATGGTCTCCATATAAGTTAAATCTCTTAAAAGAACACATTCCTATCTTTAAAATTACTCCAGGGTAATGCTTTTAGCTGTAATCTATCCAAACGTACAGCAGTATAAAGGGTGGCATTTCCTGCTTACACTGTGAGCTGTGACATCACCAGCAAGCAGCCCCGTGTTTCAGCATGACCTACCGCTGAGACACAGCATAATCAGCTGCATCATAAGCCTCCCACCCAAAGTTCTTAATTGTTTTGAAAGACAGGCCTCAAAAGAAAATGTTTCTCTAGAGAATGGTTGCAGCTCTCTAACTAGCTTTTTTGGGGTGGTGTTATTTTTTTCCCACAGCTCATCATGTGCCTGTTACCGAGACTCAGAGAGACAGGGCAGTCTGGGAAGTGTAACTTTAGAAGCCTATAACTTAAGATACAGATTTCTAAGCAAAATTATAGAAAAAATAAAAATTAATTTGAAAAAATAATACAAACAGGATGTTTTTCCTACTACACAACCTAAATGGAACAATTAACGTATATACTGGAGTATAAGATGGTTTTCAGGTTTTAAAATTGGCCTGGAAACCTAAAATCGGCTTTTACTCGGGTCAAGTCCTACCTTAGTTCCACAACTCAGGAGAGCCGGTAGTAAGTAACATAGGTGCGTGCACCATTACGCACCACCAGTAAGGAAGGAGTTTTACAGTCAGGTAAGGTAAGAGCCAGTTTGGGGTCTATGGGCTTAGAGGTGGGCAGGAAAATCGTTAATGATGGTACCGGTAAGCCCAAACAGTAACCCATTGAACCTTGCCACTCCACCAAACTCCAACCAAAGCATGCTGGGAGTTGTAGTTTCCAAGCATATGGAGTGCCAAGGAATTGGGGGTTACTGTATGGGATTACTGTCCATTTAAAGGGCAACTAATGCCTCAAAACAATACAGAATCAGAAGGAGGATGGTATCTATTGTTGAAAAGATTGCCTTCTGATTCTGTATTGTTTTGAGGCTTTAGTTGCCCTTTAAAAGGACAGAAGAATTCAAATACAGTAATCCTATACAGTAGTCCATAAAGCAATAGCCAAACCCAGTAACGGTAACCCACGATTCCTTGCCACTGCAGATGTTTGGAAACAAACATCTCCCGGCAATGGGAGTTGTAGTTTCCAAACATCTGGAAACTACACGGGCAGGGGAGCCCTCCCCCTCCTGATCCCCCCTGGCTGCCCTTCCCCTAGCGTAAAAAGATTTATATATGTTATAGGCCATCCCTTCCTACCCCCAACCGCTATATTAGATGTCTAAAAAAATAATCCGAACTCATACAGCCCTTCCCTCCCAGGGCGTTCTCTGTTGGGGGCAGCAGCGGCTGTGGTTGGCTGCCTCTCAAGCAAACAGGGAGCCAGATCACAACACCGCGAGATTGAGGAGCTGTAAGTAGAGTTATGCTTTATCTAATATAGCAGTTGGGGGTGGGCATGGATGGCCTATTAAAATTCTTTTGTAGGATGGAAATGTCCTTTAAGCTTATTCTTTACACTATCACTGCAGGGATCTGAAGGGTGGGAGGGCGCATGCCAGAGTTCTCCAGGAAGACCGGGCTACCTTTTTACACACAGACCGCTCCTACTCTTCCTTTTCTGGTCTTTGAATGGACACTGCTGGAAAACGATATGGAACAGATGTGAAAGGTTAGGACTGCACAGTGGAGCAAATTTTAGTTTTGGGGTGGACATGCCCTTTAATTACCCAACATTTTGGGTGAAATGGCTGTTTTAGGTACCATCAGCCTAATGTGGCCCTTATATTCAATGACAATGTTGAAAGCTTTATGAATATAACAAATGGCCCTCTATTGGACAAGGTACACAAAATATTTTTTGTTTAACATCTCATTCTGCAATCATACAGGCAACTAAACACGCAATAAATTCTGGGGGACCTAAAAGGCAAATGTTGGTGTAATGAATGGCAGACGCATTTCATATGAAAGAGATTACTGTATATAAACATCCTGTAGAGTCAGTAGCCATGTCCTTTTGATGAGCTTCCAGTGAATCCCAGTAAGTAAACAAAGCTCTGCAAATTCTTGGCGCCAAAACTACTGTAAGAGTCAAATAGATACAATTGGGGGCTATTTACTACCAGCCACAATGGCACAATCCCTATGCTACTACCGCTAATTAAAAGGGCAACTATACTGAATGAATCTTCATCTATAAATAAATACAGTTAAGTAGCACTAAGGTGTGTGTATGTTGCCTTCAATCCAGTAAAATATTTTGCTCTGGCTCAATACCCCCCCTTCCCCCCAAAGAAATCAACAGACTCCTTCCATCTGACATGACTTTCTGTAAAGTCAAGCATGCTCAATAATAATGAGGAAGCTAAATTCCTGTCTTAAAGGGTTTGTCCACCCTAAATCTAGCACTTTTCTGTAGAGTAGGGTACCCCAGCCAAGAAACATACTTACGCCCCTCCATTCCCTCGGCTGTCTGCTTCCGGCTCCCTGCTTGAATGAAGCAGAAAAGATGGGCCAGACGCAGCCACACCTGTGATTGGCTGAGTGTCAGCGAATCACAGACACGGCTGACGGCTATGCAGAATCTCTGTCCATCTATAATATATATATATATTATATATATATATTATATATATAATATTATTTTTTTTTTTTTTTTCTATCTGTATTTGTGTCTGTCAATCCACCCGTCTGTCCATCTATCTCAATCTGTCTGTCCAATATTTAACTGCTAAATGTAAGGCTTGTGTAATAGGTGGGGCTTAAGTTGTCTGGGTGGAGCTAGGGTTAATAGGGCTGGGTCATTGTCAGTCATAGACATCGGGAGGTATGAAATTGCTGGCTCTTAACTTTTTAGAGGTGGCTTCTAAATATTTGTCCTGCCCTGCCATACAATATAGTGTAGAAGAATTTAGAATGTAGCCAATCATGAATGTTATTCCACTAGCAGCCTCCTCAGAGCATATAAAAGCTTTTAACTAAGCCCTACATCTGTCAGCTTTCAAACTATTGTAGTTTGTGTGAGGGGGTAACCATATTTTATGGGTCAACATTCCCTTTAATATTAATATTTTGAAGTTTAAAGGAAAACTAATGTGTGTATAAGGTTAATTAAAGGGTATGTCCACCCTAAAATCAATTTTTTTATATATGATCCCCCCTGGGCTCCCAGCCCCAACCGCATTATTTTTTTTTTAGAAAGCCCCCCAAACTCTACTTACCTCCCCTCTTTCCTGCGCCGCGCTCCCGGCCCTCTGCTTGCGAGGAAATGCAAGCAGAGGGGCAGGAGCGGCAGCCGCGTCTGTGATTGGCTGAGCGGCAGCCAATCACGGACGCGGCTGCCGGCAGCTCACTTCCGCGTAGGAAAGCGGAGAGTTAAGTAAAAGATTGGGGAGCTTTCTAAACATAAAAAATATGCGGTTGGGGCTGGGAGACATGGGGGAATACAGTATAAAACGGGTTTTATGCTAGGGGAGGGATAGCGAACGGGAGGGAGAGGGGAGGGGGGAGAGGGATGCAATAAGCATGGCAAAGATCTCCGGGAGGCCAGGTAGCAGGCAGTGTCCTATATGGACCTGCTAGCCTCCTGGTGGGCATTTTTTGGGACTTTGGGGGGGGACTACAGGAGAACCATATGGAGCTGGGATGTGAGGGTAAGATTAAACTACACTACATGGGGGGCCAGTAGTTGGGGGGATTATAGTTTTGGGGGTGGACATGCCCTTTAAAAAAAACAGTTAAACTGAAAGTGGTATTTCCTACCTCCTAATATTGTTTGTGTGAGGAGCACCAGCCCAAAGAAAACCAATTCTGTCCGTCTTCCTCCTGTCTTCAGCACGATCTTCCAGGACTAACCTGGCAAATGAAAACAGTACGTGCTGTAGCTCCTCAACGAAATGATATTGTGAGGTAGGGATAATCATTTCCATTTTTAAACAGTTAATATTCAGAGTGTATACGGTAGTTAACCTTTAATATTTATTAAAATTCAATTAGAAGGTTGTGTTACAGTCTCTGCACAGCACCTGGTATAATTTGTTTATATTCCTCCTAAACTAAAAGGAGAATAGGAAGAAATAGTTATTTGGAAAACACATACAATCGAATGGTTTAAGAATCAGTACACTAACATTAGTGACCAGCCGTACAACCCTAGTATCTAATCAGATTCTCCATACACCCCTCACAGCATGGTGTGTGTTTACAGAGTGAAAATGTTCACTTGCAGCTAATTTCCTGGTAATAAGTCACGCACACCTGTGAAACCCTTTAAGAAATCACTTACACTGGAAATTCCTATAGATTAAAGGATAAAAACTACACAGAATTCTGCACACAGCAATCAGTATTTTTGTTACATAAAAGGTGGAAATGAATCGACTGGAAGATACCAGGAGTCCTTTTCGAACCAAGAAAACTCAACAGTAAGTGCTAATGTGCAGGCAGACAGTAAATCCCTGTTTGCTTGTGTCAGTAATAAGATCCGTGTGTCCCATCTACATGCTGCGGATTGATAAGAAACAGCTGACTGGCAACTCTCACTATGTCTGTGTGTGTAAGGAAATAACAGATCCTGTCATGTTACTCAGAAAACAACACTAAAAGACCAGAACAGCAGCTCTAAAGAAAAAAATAACGGAGGTTCCATTAAAAGAAATGAGTTTGTACAGAATACATTCTAACATACTACCCCCATGCTTCTCACTTTAAAACTTTCGATTTAAGATCCATATAACAAGCTCCAAGGACACCGGTCCAACCAAAGCAGTAACAGAACCACCATCTATAAAGCAAACGTCTGCAATACTTATCTTACCTGCCGACAATTGTAGGGTTGCAAACTTTAAAACCCTACTTTGCACTATGGGTAGAGGGAGTCCTACATTACTTGGCTGATAAACAACTACACTATATTAAAGGAGAACTAAACTTAATTTTTTTAAAATCCTAATGTGAAATCTTTTCTCCCCAGAATACCTCTAGGTATTTGCATTTACTAGAAATAAGGAATAGATTCTGTAACAAAGAAGGCTTCCATGTTGTTGCCTGTACAACTCACAGCCCATGTTGGCTTTAAAGAGCCAAGCTCCTTGACCCCAGGATTCACTGTCTCGCGGTTTCTAGCAAAAGATAAAGTTTCTAAATGTACCTTTGATTTCAGTTGATTGGCTGGTGGCGCACCATGTAAATGCTGTGTTTTTAGGAACAAACGCACAAAGAAGTCACAAGTTGTAATCCCCTAGTTTACTTATGAAACAATATAACAGTCTACTGCCTGAGTCTATTGCTTTATTTATTTGTTTCCATGTTTCTAGAAAAATATAAAGTTTGTACATATGTACAAACTTTATATATAGCAGCTCTGTTATTTATTTACCAACCAGTGTGAATTGCTGACAGTCTTCCAGTAGCAATACAAAATAGTGAACTGAGTTTACTGACATTTACTGAAATGTGCTTCTATCTATTACAAGTTCACTGGTGGCGCGTCCTGCTAAAGTGCTGGAGTAATAAAAAAAAAATCAGACTATTGGGACACAGGTTCGATTTCCTAGCTCCCTTTGTTTTGCTTTTATGATGTGTCTAGCAAAAGATGAAGACTCCACATGTACTAGATAATTATTAGCCATAGCGGTAGAAAGCTTTTTTTTTTTTTAGAAAGACACAGTATAGAAGGTTGCTGGTTCGATTCCCCATACTGAATGCTGAAATGTTAAATGTTCTGTTTCCTTAATCCATGCTAGCAAAGACATACACTGCAAAGATTACTTTTCTTTTTTGTATGAAAAGCAAAGGAATTTATCATTGTTAGGGATAGGAGCATTTGTAATGTGTTTACAAAAAGCATCACTGAAATCTGAGTTGTGTCAGAGGACGGGATCTCTGAGCTGTAACATGATTGGCTGTCAGCTTCCACGAAGCAAGACTGCAGTTTCCTGTAAATGTGTACTGCGCACACTTAATGGGGTGTTCCCAGATAAGGTGAATTATGGGAGCTGACCCCTAGTACTCACAGGTTATTTTCATAAATCACCCAGCATCCACAGCAAAGGGAGAGATGAGACACAGTGTGTTGTGTGTTTCTGAATGTGCTCTGTCTATTGGGACAATGTTGTCTGGGGACTTTAGTTCTCCTTTAATGCATCTTGTAAATATAAAGTACAGGTTCCCACATTGCATGAAGCAAATAAAGTTGTCTGTCCATCAGGTAAAAAACTTTACCACACCCAAATGGTTTTGGTCTAAATGTTGATTTAGAGAGAGGATAAAATCCCCAGCTGAAGCCACATCCAATATACATCAGAAAGCAAAAAATACTTCCTTTACTACTAAATCTCTGGGACATGTTTATTTCACAGTTTCTAGAATCTAAAAAACAAATAAAGCTTTAAAAACAGGTTTTATCAGTAAAGAAACCTTCTATGCCTGAAGGAAAGTCTAATAGGTAAACGTACCAAACAATGCAAACACTCTGCTCCTGTGGATTTAATATCACAATTGTGGCTGGGGATAAATTCTGATTGGGTCTTACCTCCAGCTATTTGCTGGCATTTAAAAGTCACAATAGAAGATTCAAGCACTTGGGGGACTTTTTTTGAAACCCTGTGCAGCTTGCATGATTGTTTGTTTTGATTATGTTTCCGAGAAAACCGTATTCTAGTGTACTAACTTTCTATATAGCATCCTATCTGGCTAGTGGAATAATACTTTGCTTTTAGGAAGAGAGTACAGGAGGTTGCAGGTTCAATTCCCCTTTTAATTTTTAGTAAAATGTTAATATTCTGTTTATTGCATCCATGTTAGCTAAGAAACACTACAAAGATTACTATTTGTGTATGAAAGCAAAAGAATATATCAATTAGGGACAGAAGCATTCACATATGTTTACACAAAAACTGCACTGAAATCTCTGTTCTGTGTCAGAAGGAGGTATGATCTCTGAGCTGTATTGGCTTCTATGAAGCAAGGCTGCAACCTTCAGTGAAGTGTGCTGCATATACTTAACTGGGTGTCACCCAGCTAAGATGGATTACAGGAGCTGACCCCTAGTACCCACAGGTTAATTTCATAAATCACACAGCAGCCACAGCAAAGAAAAGGACAAGACACTTTTTGTATCTTTGGGAATACAAAACATTTGTACATGGATAGAGAATTGGTTATTGGATCGCTGAGAGAGTGGGGGTCAATGGAGCTACATCTCTGTGGCATAAAGTTATAACTGGAGTCCCTCTGGGTTCCGTACTGGGGCCACTTTATTTTAATCTGTTTATAAATGACTTAGAAGGGGGCATTGAGAGCAAGTTCTCTGTGTTTGCGGATGACACTAAACTATGCAGAGCCTTGGAAACTTGATGTGCATCTGCCGCAAGCAGACCTAGATAATAAAAATGGGCAGCAGAATGGCAGATGAGATTCAATGTTAATAAATGCAAGGTGATGCATTTGAGGTTTAGCAATCCTTGTGCCACCTACACAATAAATAACTCTGTGTTAAGTTAATCTCTGATGGAAAAAGATTTGGGGGTTCTGGTAGATAAATTTAGCTGTAACAAATAATGCCAGGTAGCAATGGCTAGAGCTAGCAAGATATTGTCTTGTATAAAGAGGGGAATAGATTCAAGAGAGAAAAATATTATTCTCCCTCTTTACAAGGCACTGGTAAGGCCTCATTTGGAATACGCGGTGCAGTTTTGGAATCCCATATACAAAAGAGATCTTGGAAATGAAAGTGGTTCAGAGAAGGGCAACTAAAATAATAAAGGGAACGAATGGGCTTGACTATGCAGGCAGATTAGACAAGTTAGGGCTGTTTACATTGGAGAAGCGTTGGTTGCGTGGGGATATAATTTTACACAAATAATATATAATATTGAGAATTACTGGTATTAATACATATACTGTAGTTCTGGTTGGTACAGGGATACTATATAATATTGAGAATTACTGGTAGTAATACATTTACTGTAGTTCTGGTTGATCCAGTGATACTTTCTGATTGTTAAAAAGGAAGGTGAAAAGGTTGGACTTGATGGAGGTATGTCTTTATTCAACCTTAATTACTATTGTTGTCTGGAGACACATTCCCTTTTAATATAGTAATAATGCCACCACACACCCAGCCCCCCCCCCCCCGTACTCATTTATATCTAACAGATGAACTGTAGAACAAACAGGGGATATCTCATATTTAAAGGGCAAGTCCAGCCCTCACAGCTATTGACTGAATGTTAATCTCCTATCTGCCTTTTTTGAGCATGCTCAGGCTCAGTACAGGCTCAGTTCCAGGTCACTACATTGCTCAGTTTCCTCAAGGCATCCTGAGGAAATAGCAGGCATACAGTAATGAATTCAGAGGACAAAGTAGGATTTTTCAACATATTTTCAAGAGACCATTCTTTCTAAAAGATGTTCTTATGAGGGTGAGTTGTCTTTTAAGGTCAGCATTAGTAACATTAGCCTCTACACACTTAAAGGGAGATTCAATAAAAGTTCTTATCGTTAAAAATGGTGCTAATTTTGCCCCAACCAATCAGATATTATTTAACATTTGAAAGCTAACATCTGATTGGTTTAAGCATGGTTTAAAATGGTTTAGCATTTTTTTTTATTGAATAACCCTGTTTGTTTCCAGTGGACCAATTAAAAATGCGTTCACCTATTCCTATTATATCATAGTATTTTCCAGTCACTACCACTGGTGTAATTATTACAGTTAATAAATTCCTTATTACATTAATAATTTACAGCCACTGTTCAGCATCTCACTGCATCATTCTCTGTGCTGCAGATAATGTATTGATATATAAAACAGAAGCTTATATCTGATAAGGTTTAAAATACAATACAAGACAGGTAAATAAATAATACCTGGTTTACATTTTGTTTACAGCATGTCTAAACTAGCATTTTAATAAAGCTTTAAATTTAAAAAATACAGACTGGATGGATTAAAAGGCAATCTCACTCCTCAAATGAAAACTGAAATAGTTAAAAAGATGACAGATGTAGCAAAATGTCCTTTTCCCCAAGGTTTGTCAATTCTACAAGCTTTCTGAGCTCGATAGGAGCTTGCACATGTCTGAAGAGGAAGCTAGGGGAATAGCATTCAGTCATTGGGTGCAGTGTTCTCCCCAGAATTTTTTTCCACCCGGGTGGCATGAAAAAGTAGCCGGGTGGGGCGGGATGGGGAAATTTGGTGGTGGGGGAAAATGTGCACTGCATCATGCTCATTATATAGGACAGGGATGTCTAATTTTCGCCCTACTAGATGTTTGAAAACTATGACTCCCAGCATTCTGTGGTTGTAGAATGCAGGGAGTTGTAGTTTGTCAACATCTGCAGGGAGTTGTAGTTTCCTTCTGATGGTAACCCATGTAACAAGGCAGCACAAGCACATGTGCCACCCTTTTGTGGCCTTGGGGATCTTGGAAAAGCTAGTAAACATGTGCTAAAATAATCTTACAAGTGTAAAAAAATGGGTCTGGACTGGCCAGTATTGGCAGGAGTTTTTACTGACCTATTGGCACCTATTAAACCTAGATCTAAAGTTCTCTCAAGGAATTTTTTCCAGCCAGGTGGCATGAAAAAGTAGCCGGGTGGGCCGCCCAGCTAAAAGACCCTAGGGAGAACACTGGGCTGGGATGTCTACTTTCATAACTATGACTGACACTTGCTATGGTGAAGAACCAAGAAGCAGAAAGAGGGGTAAGAGGACATTGTGGAGCATTTCAGGTCGACTTACATGTCTCTGCTTTCCATCAAAACATCATGATAGAATACTGGTTAGATTTGCTGTTAGTAACTTCACTGCAGCAGTTAAAACAGGTAGGAATACTCAATTCCACTTCCAAGAAAATTAGATTTTGGTACATAGAAAAAACTAAGCTCTATTACACATGTGTCAAACTCAAGGCCCGCGGCCGAATCCAGCCCTTCTGGCTGTTTGTGGCCCCCAGTGACTGTACAGCATCCAAGACACACTACATTGCTATCTATTTGTGCAATCCCAAGTAGTAGCGTAACTATAGATCTGCCTGATAAGACGCTGTGATCCGCTCCAGAAGAATTAGATGGGCATTTCACATTAGCACATGATCGCTCCATAGACAAATGTCACAGTCCAAAATAATGTGTTTCACGCCCTTTTCCCTGCCGAGACCCAACACTAGGCTCAATCCTGCTCCTGCATTGTATCTTTAAAACAAAAAATTGGCCCACCACTTAGCCTGTCTTTTTGCTTTTGGCCCCTTATGTGTTTGAGTTTGACACCCCTGCTCTATTATATACAGGTATCTGTATACATTCTAGTAAATTTTACAAAATTTAAGTCCCTATTTACAGATCAGCCCTAGATAATAAGTCACATTACTGAGTCTGATGTAGAGAAAAGAAAACCCCTCTTTACACCTTCCATTGTTTACATTCACTGCTACAGCCTGGAAAGAAACTGGAAGTTAGACGATATAGCAGTGTTCTCCCTAGGGTCTTTTAGCCGGGCGGCCCACCCAGCTACTTTTTCATGCCACCCGGCTGGGAAAAATTCCTTGAGAGAACACTTGTGATATAAAAGAATTTAGATGTAGGTTTAATTGGTGTATCAATAACTCCCACCAATACTGCCCCGTCCAGACCCGTTTTTTACACTTGTATGATTATTTTAGCACATGTTTACTAGCTTTTCCAAGATCCCCAAGGCCACAAAAGGGTGGCACATGTGCTTGTGCTGCCATGTTACATGGGTAATCTTCAAAAGGGAACTACAACTCCCTGCATTCTACAACCACAGAATGCTGGGAGTCATAGTTTTCAAACATCTAGTGGGACGAAAGTTAGACATCCCTGTCCTATATAATGAGCATAATGCAGTGCACATTTTTCCACACCACCAAATTTCCCCGTCCCACCCCACCCGGCTACTTTTTCATGCCACCCGGCTGGAAAAAAATTCTGGGGAGAACACTGTATAGTATACTGGAAACACAGACAGCATAAAAATGGAGTTGGGCCCACAAACCACACTAAACTTCTGTTAATCATGTAAGACCATGAAACGCTAACCCCCCCCCCCCCTTCCTGAATCTATAATTCTTTAAGAGGTACAAGGAACAAGGTTATTTAAACTCCATTTTTCTTTCATTTAAAAGTCACATGAAAATAATATTTGATCAATCAAATGCAAAAACGCAAGGAATTGAAGCAACTGGACTTAATGGTAACTGTGGTCTAAACCAAGGATGCTGAACTTGTGGCCCTCCATATGTGTGAAAACTGCAAGTGCAAGAATTCCCTGGCTGAAGCATGGGAGTTGTAGTTTTCAAGCATCCAAGTTCAACATCAAGCCGCAAGTTCAACAGCATGGTCTAATCCATTGAAAGGGATGGCGACCATTATTGCAGTTACATATACCAGTGTATACAGCAAAATAAACACAGCGTTAAGGGCTAGGTCCCACTATGTGTGTTATGCTGCATTTTCCGTGCACTTTGCAAATCGCACTGTATTTTAAAATATAATGGAAATCAGAGAATCTGTTCCCACTATTTGCGTTTCGAATCTATTCGGTCCATTTTTTTTATCCGCACGTGTGCATGACTTTTGGTCCATGTGACAGAATCTTTAATAATCGTCAATGGGATTTCAACAAAAAAAAAAAAAAGAAACAAACTTACAGGGTTATTCAATAAAAGTTCTTATCGTTAAAAATGGTGCTAATTTTGCCCCAACCAATCAGATATTAGTTTTCAAATGTTAAATAATATCTAATTGGTTGGGGAAAAATTATCACCATTTTAAATGATAAGAACTTTTATTGAATCTCCCTGAAAGTTTTAGCTTTTTCTTCTTTTCTTGTAATTTTCCCAAAAATGCACAGGAACACAAACGGACCAGAAACATGGACAAACAGAACGCATAGAAAAACGCATGTCTGTTAACCTGCAAAGGGACCGGAACATGGATAAAATGCATTGTCCTAAATGCTCACACAACCTAGCCTAGCCCTAACAGAAAGGTATGGATTGCAGAACAAACATTCCAGGCGACATCAGAGGGATCTGGCCAACATCAGAACAGTTAAAGGCGGGATCTGGCCAACATCAGAACAGTTTAAGGCGGGATCTGGCCAACATCAGAACAGTTTAAGGCGGGATCTGGCCAACATCAGAACAGTTTAAGGCGGGATCTGGCCAATATCCCGGCGGTGTATGGCCAGTTAATGTAAGATAATAGCCAATCGGAATTGTTGTTCCAACCAGAATTTCCCCAGCACTCTCTGTATAGACAAAGGAATTGCTTATTAACCCAAGACCAATCCACACAGTGATGTAACCCCATTCCCCAGGTGGTAGGGCACCGCACTCCTACCTCCCATTCTCTCCTTTAGGTTTACATGTTTAACCGTCCCTGGCAAAACATATCCTTTAAATGAGTGGAGGTAGGTTCCCTATATTGGTTAATAACAACCTACCCCCTGTACAGTCCGCAACATCAATGATAATATTACCCAAGGTGCATCTCTCAGTGCAGCGATGTGGCAGCTCCCACCTCCCTCCACATCCCCACAGAGACGGTGTAACGGATAATGCCCCCCTCAGCCCGTCGCCTCCCTCCCTACCAGACCAGGGGCCAACCCCGGGTTATCACTAAGGACACCGACCTCTCCGGGCGATTCTCCTGCTGCAGGTCCAACCTTACACAGTCCCTCCCGGGTCTCTACCAACCGCCTCGTACTCAGCAACAGTCACCGGAACCGGAAATGGGGGGTCAATGGCGGCGCGTCACTTCCTGCTTTGTTACCACGGAGATAGACCGAGGCAGCCCGGAAGTGGGGAACCGAGACAGCTTCCGTGCAACAGAAACAGCCCGGAAGTGGGGAACCGACACAGCTTCCGGGCAACAGACACAGCCCGGAAGTGGGGAACTGAGACGTAGGGAACCGAGACAGCCCGGAAATAGGGAACCGAGACAGCCTGGAAGTAGGGAACTGAGAAGTAGGGAACCGAGACAGCCCAGAAGTAGGGAACCGAGACAGCCCGGAAGTAGGGAACCGAGACAGCCAGGACAGCCCGGAAGTTGGGAACCGAGACAGCCCGGAAGTTTAGTAATGGGAGAGGAAAACAGAAATTTTTTACTTACTTGCAGTAATTTTCTTTTCCTGGTTCCGAGAAACGGCAGTGGTTAACATCGGGTTAATCCCCTTCTTACTTGGTTGACAGGCTGGTCCCTCCTACTTTTGATAAATCCCAGCCGGGTTTGTTGCTCGCTTGTCTTTTGCCGACTGTACGAATATGTATCTGAAAAATATAATGGGAGGGAACGAACCACTGCCGTTTCTCGGAACCAGGAAAAGAAAATTACTGCAAGTAAGTAAAAATGTTCTGTTTTCCCTGGTCCTCCAAACGGCAGTGGTTAACATTGGGATTTGATAAGCTTCATATGGAAAAAAGGGAGGGAGACGTGATATGTTGCTAACAAAAAGAAATTTATTTAAAGAGAAGCAGATAGGACTTTTTTTTACCAAAATCTGCTTGAGAAGAAGTGAACACATCTAAGTTATAGCGCTTGATAAAAGTGCTCATGGAGGTCCAGGTGGCCGCTTTACAGATTTCTTCTGCTGATGCTCGGGCAGAGAAGGCCCAAGACGCTGCCACTGATCTGGTTGAGTGTGCTCTTACCTTATCAGGTGGAGCTGTTGCCATAGTTGTATATGCCTGCGTGATACAAGTTCTAATCCATGCCGAGATTGTGGATGAAGAAGGCTGAAGACCTTTTTTGTTGCCTGTGTGAAGAATAAACAGAGAATCTGCTATTCTAAAATCGGCTGATCTTTCTAAGTAGATTTTTAGACATCTGCCTACATCTAGCGGATGAGAATTTTCTGGTAGTTCGGAGTCCTCTGAGGATATTAAGGTTGGAAGGATGATATCTTCGTTGATGTGAAATGATGTAACTACTTTTGGTAGGAAGGATGGATCTGTTCTGAGGATGACTCTGTCATTTAAAAATGATATGAATGGTGGGGATGCTCTGAGGGCCTTGATTTCGGATACTCTTCTGGCTGAAGTTATGGCTACCAAAAAAATTGTTTTCAAGGTTAGATCTTTGATGGAACAGGAAGATATGGGTTCGAAGGGTGGTTCCTAAAGGGCATGTAGCACTGTGGGAAGATCCCATGGAGGTACTTTTGATCTGATCTGAGGGTTTAGATGTTTAACTCCTTGAAAGAACCGGATGATCGTCGGATCTAGGGCCCATCTCGTGTTTGTTAAGCTGAGAGAGCGGATACCTGTGATTTGAGGGATGTAGAGAAAGATTTTGTTGAGCCCATCTGGAGAAACTCTATTATAATTTCGACTGAGGTAGAGAGAGGGGAAAATCCCTTTGCCTTGTTCCATGCGGTGAATGCTTCCCAGATCTTATAATATCTTGTGGAAGTTGAACCTTTTCTGGATGCTAGAAGGGTTTGTATGACTTGACTAGAAAATCCTCTGTTTCTCATTGATCTGGTCTCAATCTCCAGGCCGCTAGGCATAGAGTTTTCAGACCTGAGTGGTAGACTGGTCCCTGGAGAAAGAGGTCTTCCCTCATGGGTAATCTGATTACTGGACGAATGGACATTTGAAGGGCCCAGTGGAACCATGGTCTCCGAGGCCACCAGGGGAGAATCGCAATAACGTTGGCTTTCTCGTCCCTGATTTTCTTGAGAACTCTGGGGATGAGAGGTATAGGGGGAAAGATGTAGGACATCTGATGACTCCAGGGAACTGATAAAGCGTCTGTGGCTATTGCCTGGCTGTCTGGTAACCTGAATATGAATTTCTCCAGTTGAGCATTCCTTCTGTTGGCCATAAGGTCTAAGTGTGGAGTCCCCCAAGTATCGCATATTGATTGGAATACTTGGGGATTGAGGCATCATTCTCCCGGGAGGAGAGTGTTCCTGCTGAGATAATCTGCTTTCATGTTGTTTGCTCCTGGAATATGAGATGCTGAGAAATCTTGGAGGTGAAGCTCCAACCAAGTTAGAATTTGTTTGGTCATGTTCCACATTGTTGGACTGCGGGTGCCGCCTTTCTTTCTGATGTAAGCCACTACTGTAATATTGTCGGATCGTACCATGATGGATTTCCCTGTCATTAGAAGTTGAAATGTGTTGAGGGCTAGAAGTACTGTCATCATTTCTCTGTGGTTCTGTGGTGCCAATTTCAATTTCTTGCTCCACTTCCCTTGAGCCACATGTTTCCCAAAAGTCGCACCCCAACCCGAAGGGCTGGCGTCTGTGGTGACAGAGATCCAATGTCTGGTTGCTAAGGAAATGGGAAGAAAATTCTCTTTCTTTGTCCACCATTTCAATTCTCTCTTGACCTCTGAGGTTAGGAGGATTAGTTGATTTTGATTTTTTGAGTGAAATTGGTTCAAATATGATATTTGGAATGTTCTGATGTGGTTCATGGCCCATCGAACAGACTTTAGAGTGGATATGAGTTTCCCCAGAATGTGTTGGCAGAACCATGCAGTGGATGCTGGGTGAGACAGGAAGTTCTTGACTGACTTGATGATGTCCAGTCGACGTTCCAGAGGAAGAGATACCATCATTGTTTGTGAATTGATGCTGTTTCCCAGGAATTGAATATGATTTGATGGAATTAGACTGGACTTCTCCCAATTGATGATCCACCCATGGATTTGTAGACAGGTTAGGGTTGTCTGAATATGATTTTGGAGAGTGGTTGAGTCCTGAGCTTTAATCAACATGTTGTCTAGATAGGCGAATATCTGAAGGCCCTGTGATCTGAGGTGGGCTATGATAGGGATCAGGACTTTGGTAAAGACTCTTGGAGCAGTGGCCAGTCCAAAGGGTAGGCATCTGTATTGATAATGACTTCCCATGATGTGAAATCTTAAGAATTTCCTGTTTGTTTGGTGAATGGGGATGTGGAGATAGGCATCTTTTATGTCTATCTTGGCCAACCAATCGTCCTGTTGAAATTGGATGGTAACTGATTTGAGGGATTCCATTTTGAATCTGCGGATGTTGAGGAACTGGTTCAGGTATTTTAAGTTTAGTATTGGCCTGAATTCTCCCGTTTTTTTCCTTTTTAGGAAAATCGGGGAGTAGATTCCAAATCCCATTTCTGGGGCTGGAACTTCCTTGATGATGTTGTTTTCCACAAGAAGTAGAAGTACTTGAATAAAGTCTTGTTTGATTAGATTTGATGTGGGAATTTTTGACTGGATGAATCTGTTGATAGTCGGGTAGGAATTGAACTCCAGTTTGTATCCTTGACGGATTGTCTTTAGGACCCAGGAATCCAATGTTGATTGAGCCCAGACCTCTGGATACAGGGAGAGTCTGCCTCCCACTTTTGGGGTTTGGGCTCTCGCACCTTCATAAGGGTCTAGACTTAGAAGGATTTGATTTGCCACGAAAGGGCTGTTGCTGAAAAGGCCTCCTGGATCCTCTTTGGGGAAGGGATTTGAAATTTTTGAACTGCTTCTGATCTCTGAAGGATGGATGAGTGGAACCTGAGGGAGCAACAGGGGCCCGGAAACTTCTGGTCTGGGGAAGACTTTTCTTGTTAGAATTTCTCTCAATGAGTTCTTCTAACTTAGGTCCAAAAAGGAGGTTGCCCTCAAATGGAATACTTGTCAGGTTCTGTTTAGAGTGGGCATCGGCCCTCCATTGTTTTATCCACAATGCACGCCTAGCCACAACCGTGGAACCCATGATTTTGGAAGATAATTTCATAGAATCCATAGAGGCCTCAGACATAAATTCATTGGAGAGCTTGATATCTGACAGGTTCTGCAGTAATTCGCTTCTTGGAGTGCCGTTGTTTATGGCTTCTTCCAACTCCGATATCCAAACTTTGTTGGCTCTAGCAAAACTTGTGATTGCTAAAGAAGGCCAAATTGAAGGTCCGGCAAGTAGATAGGTTCTTTTGAGGAGAGAATCTTCCTTTCTATCCATCGGGTCCCTGAGGGCAGTAGTGTCATCTGTGGCGAGAGCCGTTTTCCTATTGGTTTTAACGATTGCCGTATCAACTTTAGGACATTCATCCCAAAGGCTTGAGTCTGATGGGTGAATAGGATATGTTTTGAGGAAGTTTTGGGAAATAGAGAACTTTTTGTCTGGGTTTTCCCATTCTTTCCTGATTATTTCTTTAATTTGTTCGTGTACATGAAAGGAGCCTGAGTCTTGATCCTTCTTGGTAAACATGAGGTCCGAATATTCAGGAGGTGGGGGGTCTTAAATTCGAAGTGATTTCTTCATTCTTTTAATCAGACCTGAAAGAGATTCATGAGTGAGAGATAGATCATTGCTTGGATCTTCATCACCTGATTCTCTGTCAATAACTTCTCCTAGTTCAAGAGTTGAAGCTGGATTTGGTTCAACCTGATGTGGGGATGAAGGATGTCGGTTTAACATGGCCGAAACTTGCGTCATCATAGATTCTGAAAACTTGGAAAGTGAAGAATCCATCATATTTTGTACTGAGGAAAGCAATTTCTCTTGTGAGGAGTTGATTCTGAAATTAGCACAGTCTTTGCAAAGTTTCTTGTGATGATACACAAAAACGAAAAAAAAAAAAAAAATAAGCTAACAATAAAAGCACTCTCTTAAAAAACATTGCTCACCCCCTGGAATCCGAATTCCTTTTGTGGGAGCTCATGATGAGGTACCTAATAAGACAAATGAGATTGCTATTAGGATCCCAGTAAAACCACAACAAACCCAGAGGCAGGTGTGGGACACAAAGTTGCCATACTTACAAGAATGGCAACAGCAGGGACAGTAAGAGCACACAACTCCTATGCAGCCAGCCAAGAGGAAGCAGGAGGGGAGACTGCCGGTAGAACGCCGGTATTTGGATTACCCGCGAAATTCGGGTCACGGAGTTGTGACATCATGGACGCAACGCAGTCACATGCTCTAGATCCGGTCCCTGCTCCGCACTTTGCGCGAGCACTTAGGTGCGGGTGCGGCAACAGGAAAGAGAGGCTGAGACCTGTGCCGGGGAGTAGAAGGGGGAGCACCTGTCAGTGTTGAAGTACAGGAGAAAAAAGACAAGCGAGCAACAAAGCTGGCTGGGATTTATCAAAAGTAGGAGGGACCAGCCTGTCAATCAAGTAAGAAGGGGATTAACCCGATGTTAACCACTGCCGTTTGGAGGACCAGGGAAAACTAGTTTAACACAGGCCATACATGTTGATTTTGAGACCATTTCAACGTAAAAAATTCACATCCAATTAATTAAGATTGTTTTCCAATCAGCAAGATATTTGGCAATCTGAAATCTGTCATACATTAACCAGACTCAACTCTTAAGGTTCGTACACACATGCGATCGCGGGTGCTGACCCGCGTGGCGTATGATGTGTATGAAACCCACGATCGCATGTGTGTACGAATGTCCATTTCAGCCGATAATTGTACCGCGTATGGGCACTTTATCAGCCGAAATGGCAGCTCATTCAAAGATCCGCCCGGCTGGTCGGGCAAAAATAACAGACCGAACGACACCTATGATCACACTTGCGTACGAACCTTTACACTGTATGGGGATAAGTAAGTCAGGCCCCCATGCATGCAACAGTCTAATTGACTGAAAGGGAGCTGATATTGACAGGTGGAAATTTTCTATCCATACCAACCAACCACAATGCAGACAGTGGTAGATTGTCACAAATTGAAACCAATTCACCTCACGGTAGGTATTGAAAATGTATTGCACAGAGCTGTGCTAAGATAATAGTTGATATATCGAAAATAATAGAAGCAGCTGGGCACACCAGTCCTAAGTGAATATACTTTTATTCAGTGACGTTTTGGAACCGGTGTGGTCCCTTTATCAGACAAACAGTTATGAGGTGCTAAAGTGCAAAACCTCTATACATAGATAACAGTTTCAATCAATTCAGATGGCCATCTAGTGGTAAATATAGATTTACTGTTTGTAGATATAGATTTAATGTAGATAGATATAGATTTAATGTAGATAGATATAGATTTACTGTATGTAGATATAGATTTACTGTAGATAGATATAGATTTACTGTAGATAGATATAGATTTACTGTATGTAGATATAGATTTACTGTAGATAGATATAGATTTACTGTATATTGCTATGATCAGGTCTACAAAGAGCAGCCTGCAATTTCACTACAATGTGCACAACTTGGGTTAATGTGGACTAGATTTGTTTTACATTGTCAGTAATTATACAGGGGGAGGGTGAGTCTTATTTAATTAATGAAGATCTTCTGTATAGATTTAAATAATGATCCTGGTCTAATCAAATGAAACTGTCTGTGCTAAACAGGAGAGGGTGGAACAGGAGAGGGTGGAACAGGAGACGAAGGGTTGACAAGGCAGAGGTGGAGAGGGGGCAAGGTTAGAGGCGTTCCAGGTGTAGGTCTATTATCTTTATGGACGATGATTGGATACAAAACAAACAATGTTTATAAAAGGCCAAACATCAGAGAACTTATTGTCAGATCGCACAGGAATTTACAACTACGCTTTTCCCAAACAGTTTCCCAACACTGAACCTTTAATAAAGGAATTTAATAGTTTTCTGTTTAACCAGAAGGTGGTGCTGTTGCTTTTCATAACACTGAATTATCATCTTGATCTCGTGTTTCAGGGACACTTGGTTATAAGTGACAGTGTCTGTTTGCACACAGAAACCATACGAGATCCCAAATATACAGAAGATATCATAGAGCGAGTACCCAGGGTAAGACACAGTGAACTGGGCAGATGTTTGGGTGGATTGGGATGAAACATCTGCCATCATTTCCAACCCAACCAATCACTCTTAAGCTAGGTACACACTATACAATCCTTCCTCCTGAATGGCCATTCGAGGCTTTTGACCGGTCAGCCAGGAGGAAGATTATCAGTAGCGGCAGAAGTAACCCCGATCGATCGTGTGGTCCATAGAGATCCACACAATCGGTTGTGATTTTCCACCCTGTCCGATCGTTCTTTTTCGTCCGTTTTGGATGAACGAACGGTCAATGATCGGCCGTGGCCGCAAAAAGCTGCCATACTATAATTCGGCCCGACCGAAACGCTGAAATGTCGGTCATGCCATGCAATTATTGTATCGCCTGTACTTAGCTTAATTCATTTCCATCCAGACCAATCACAATTTTTTAACTGTTTTTAACTTTTGATGGTCTACGATATGTGTTTTCCATGTTAATAAAGGAATCTTCAAGGGTATCTCCACTGCCGAAATTGAGGTTTTTTTTAGTTTAATTGAAGAACGGGAGGTAAATGTCTTCAATTAAACCAGCAGGAGCCAGAAACAAAGTTACAGATCTTACCCAGTATAGCCCTCCTCTGCTGTTCGATGTAACGCATGCGCACAATCCTGGATAAGTTCTGTAACCTTGTTCCTGGCTCCTGCTGGTATAATTGAAGAACAATGGGTGAGACATAGCCCCTTTACCTCCCGTTCTTCAATTAAACTGAAAACACCAAACGCAATTTCGCCAGTGGAGATACCCTTTAATGTTTAATTAGTGTGCAGACTTTTATTTAGGATTTAACTAACAGTTGATCCAGAGAAGAAGAAAAAAGCAGCAAAAAAGGGGAATAATAACCTCCCGATCTGCTAAAGGTCACATGGAAGTATTCGCTGGACTCAAACCAGATCTATATTGCGCATAATACCCAGTATTTCGCAATAGTTATATAAGTATCCCCTACAACACACACGAATACGTAGAGCATTAATACCAGTAATTGCCAAATTATTAGTATCCCCCGTACCAACCAGAACTACAGTATATGCGATTATCACAGTAATTCTCGAATATTAGTATAGAATCCCCTTTACCAACAAGAACTACATGTATATTTATTAATACCAGTATTCTCAATGCTTAATATATGTATCCCTATACCAACCAGAACTACAGTATATGTTTAATACCAATAATTCTCCAATATTAGAATTATTTCCGCGTACAACCAAAACTACAGTATATGGCATAATACCCGTATCTCAATATTATTAGTATCCTCCCGTACCAACCAGAATACGTCTATTTATAATACGATAATTTCAATATTATGTAAGTCGTATCCCTGTACGCAACCAGAATAATAGTATATGGATAGTATACCAGTAATTCTCAGTATTATATAGTTTCCCTTACCAACCGAATACAGAAAGACTGTTATTAGACCAGTAATCTCACTATATATAGTTCCCATACCAACCAGAACTACAGTATATGATAATCCAGTAATATCTCAATATATATTGTTATCCAGCGTTTACACACCCAAACTACATGTATATGCATTAATCCATAATTCCGAATATTATTAATAGTATCCCCATACCAAAAAGAACTACAGAAGTGTATGTAACTACCATTTAATTCTCATATTATAAGGTATCCCTGTACACAGAACCGAACTACAGTGATATGTTATTAATACCAGTAATTCTCAATCATATAGATATCCCCATACCAACCAGAACTACAGTATATGTATAATAACAGTAGATTACTCAAATTTTTTTAGTTGAAACTTATCCAGGTCCTTTGTTTAAGTTGTTATTCAATGAACGTGTCCATTACCAGCAACCCACATCGCTGGAAGACAGTTCCACAGTTACACTTCTCACTGTAAAAGAGAAACCTTTCTAACTGAAGATGAAACTTTTCTCTTCCAACTTAAAGGATGTCCACGTTCCTCTATATGACCTTATAGTGAACAATGCACCAGAGAGTGTTATGTGTGGCCCATTAATATTGTATACAAGTGATCATATCCCCACGCCAACGTCGTCTCTTCCAATAGTAACAGCCCTAACTTGTCTAATCTGCTTGCATAGTCAAACCCTCCATTCCCCTTATTAATTTAGGTTGCCCTCTGAACTGGTCATTTCCAAGCTGTCCCTTTTGGTATAGGCTTCCAAAACTGCACCGCATATTCCAAATGAGGCCTTACCAGTGCCTTGTAAAGAGGGAGAATAATATTTTTCTCCCTTGAATCTATTCCCCTCTTAATACAAGACAAATTTTAGAGCTTATTTAAAAGATTGATAGATAAGGATGACAGCCTTAAAGATGTCTGAAATGATTCTGGGGAAGGGGGCTCTGAATTTTAGGTTTAACTATGTGGGTGGGGAACCAACCAAGCTAATGTTGTTCTTAAAGGGGAACTGTTGACTTCAATCAAGTTAGCTTGAATTTGATTTGGTGCCAGGCGGATGTTTTAAACCACACAGGAGTGTGTTGCAGTAGTCTAGCCGGGATATGATAAGGGCATGGACTATGATTTTTGTAGCTTCTTTTGAGGGGAAGGGTCTTTCGAGGGAGATATTTTTGAGTTGGAGCCAGGAATTGGTAAGTGTGTTGACATGGGGCTTGGAGGAAAGATCTGAAGGGGATATCGGGATGTCGTTAATATTATTAGTGAGACTAGGGAGGGTAACAGATTGTGAGGGTGGGAAAAGGATAAGTTTAGTCTTTTTCATGTTTAGTTTGAGGAAGTGGAAGGACATGAAATCAGAGATGGCACTAAGGCAGATCATGACCTGGAATAACATAAATCTGTCACAGAGACACAGAGATAAGACAGACCAGGAACTGTAACTTTACAAGCCTATAACTTAGAATCCTCATCCTAGGCTTGTTTGGAAAGGTATGAGGTCACTTGTAAAGAGCCCATGGTTACCCTTTACATAAGTCAAGTTAGTAACTGTAACTGTATATGAAATTGCATGACTGAGCTGAGGAATGGAGAATTTCCTGACCCTTCCCTGTATGTTTATTCTGTTATTAAAATCATCCAATGGATCAGACAGACAATTCCTCAACACCCAACCCAATTCAATCTGTCTTTACACCAATCCATAAAGGCTCACACAATACGCCAAGGAAAGCAAAGCACAAGTGATTATAAAGAAACCCCACTGCAGAGAATAATGAAGAAAATGGGTGAGGACATAGCCCCTTTACTCACGTTCTTCAATTAAACTGAAACACCAAAAGCAACTTCGCCAGTGGAGATACCTTTAATAGTGGTTAATTAGTTGCGGACTTTTTATTTGAGGAATTGAACTAAGCGCTGACCAGGTAGACGAAGAAAAAAAAAGCAGCAAAAAAAGGAAGGAAAAATACCTTCACCAACTCTAAATGCAATGGAAGATCCCTGATCAACAAGATGTAGATGTTATTAATACCCGTATTTTCAATCTATGTTGGATTTTAGAAACGTATCCAGGTCCATTCTTAAAGCTATCAGGTGAACTTGACATTACCGACATCTGCTGGGAAGACAGTTCTCAGTTTCACCATTCTCACTGTTAAAGAAACCTTTCTAATGCAAGATGAAACTTATTTCTTCCAACCTTAAAGGATGTCCACGAGTTCCTCTGATATGACCTATGAGTGAACAATGCACCAGAGAGTGTCATTGTATGGCCCAGAATAATTGTATACTAAAGTGATCATATCCCCACGCAACGTCGCTTCTCCAATGTAACAGCCCTAACTTGTCTAATCTGCTTGCATGTTCAAAAACCTCCATTCCCCTTATTTTTAGTTGCCCTTCTGAACTGCTTCCATTCCAAGCTGTCCCTTTTTGTATATGGGATTCCAAAACTGCACCACAATTCCAAATGAGGCCGACCAGTTGCATTGTAAAGAGGGAGAATAATTTGTTCTCCGTGAATCATACCTCTTAATACAAGACAAATTTTAGAGCTTATTTAAAGATTGACAGATAAGGGGATGACAGCCTTAAAGAGGTCTGAAATGATTCTGGGAAGGGGGGTCTGAATTAGGTTAACTATGTGGGTGGGGAACCAACCAAGCTAATGTTTTCTTTTAAAGGGGAACTGTTGACTTCAATCAAGGTAGCTTGAATTTGATTTGGTGCCAGGGGGATGTTTGATAAAACACACAGGAGTGTTGTTGCAGTAAGTCTAGCGGGATATGATAAATGGCATGGACTATGATTTTTGTAGCTTCTTTGAGGGAAGGGTCTTTCGAGGGAGATATTTTTGAGTTGGAGCCAGGAATTGGTAAGTGTGTTGACAGTGGGCTTGGAGGAAAGATCTGAAGGGGATATCGGGATTGTCGTTAATATTATAGTGAGACTAGGGAGGGTAACCAGATTGTGAGGGTGGGAAAAGGATAAGTTCAGTCTTTTGTTTTTTCAGTTTAGTTTGAGGAAGTGGAAGGGACATGAAATCAGTAGATGGCACTAGGCAGATCATGACCTGGAATAAAAATCTGTCACAGAGACACAGAGAGATAAGACAGACCAGGAACTGGAACTTTAACAGCCTTAACTTAGAATCTCTCATCCTGGCTTGTTGGAAAGGTATGAGGTCACTTGTAAAGAGCCCATGGTTACCCTTAACATAAGTCAAGTTAGTAAGTAGGTGTGTGTACCTGGGTCTGGTTGAGGGGGTATGTCTTTTTTGAGTTTATAACCATAAAAATATCTTTTATTGAGGATAAATCTAAATTCGTTTTTTTGACTTTAGTTACCCTTTAAATATGGCTTCCATGGGAATGGAAAGGTAGGTCAGTAGGTGGGTGTACCTGGGTCTGTGTGGGGGGTTGGGGGTATCACCATTTGTATTTATAACCATGAAAAAAACTGTTTTGAAATATCCACATTTGAGGATTGTTACCATTATAGTCTATGGGAAAAAATGTCCGGAAATTCGCCGATAACGCCGTAACGCTTCCGCGGATTCCTTAGCTAGAAGATAGCACACTTCTCCTATATGCCCCGCACGTCTGTACCGAATTTCATGTCTCTAGCTCAAAAACTGTGGGAGGAGATACGGTCCAAAAAAGCGGAAGAATAAAACGGAAGAAAAAGAAGAAGAAGAAATAGAAAGAACAGGAATTTGGCTTTTTCAAGCCAAATGAATTAATTTGACGGTAGCGACAGCTTTTTGGGCTTTTTAACGCCCCACTAACTAACATTAATAAGATCCTGTAAATGTTAGCGGCGTTTTGCAATGCGGTTATCGGTAATAAGAAGCTTTACACAAATATAAACTTGTAAAAAAACAAGTTTCTCTGACAATTATTTATGTGGTTTACAATAAAGTAGAAATAAATGAGATAATATTTCATAGAAACATTTCATAGAACAATCAAAGCAGAAATAAATGGCTAAAACAGTGATACTTGCCTTGCGCTCTGTTGGCTATGTCAGCGACATAACTGGCCCTCTGCCTCTTCAGGTCAGACCCCCTGCACTGCAGCTGGAAGATGGTCTGACTCACATCATACTTTGTTTGCAGCTTCCCCTGCAAACGGTGCATTATACGCAATCTGCGCCTCTTAATATGTGGGGTGCCAGCCGGCATCCCGTCATAATTACTTCTGGCCAGGTAGGCCACCATGAAGCGCTGCCACTCCATGATAGGAATCCTGAGGCTGTAATCCAGATGTGGGACACAAGCTGCCGAAAACCGGAAGTTGTTTCTGAAAGCAGAACTGACGATTTCGGTAACCTTCGAAAAAGAATTACCCGATTTCGGTAGCCCTTAAAAAAGAAGGACTCAATTTCGGTAGCCCTTGAAAAAGAAGGACCCGATTTCGGTAGCCCTCGAAAAAGAAGGACCCAATTTCGGTAGCCCTCGAAAAAGAAGGACCCAATTTCGGTAGCCCTTGAAAAAGAAGGACCCGATTTCGGTAGCCCTTGAAAAAGAAGGACCCAATTTCGGTAGCCCTTGAAAAAGAAGGACCCGATTTCGGTAGCCCTCGAAAAAGAAGGACCCGATTTCGGTAGCCCTCGAAAAAGAAGGACCCGATTTCGGTAACCCTCGAAAAAGAAGGACCCAATTTCGGTAGCCCTTGAAAAAAAAGGACCCAATTTCGGTAACCCTTGAAAAAGAAGGACCCGATTTCGGTAGCCCTTGAAAAAGAAGGTTTTACTTCCCCCCGCTTTTTTTATGTAAGAGATCAGTAGTGTTGTGGACCTGTGTCTGGTTGGGGGTCTGGTTAAAAAAAAACAAACTTTTTTGATATTGGTCAAAATTTTGTTTTTATTTAGTTACCCTGTAGGGTATGGCTGCCACAGTAATGGATAAGTAGATCAGTAGGTGTGTGTGTACCTGGGGCTGGTTGGGGTTAAAAAAACAAACTTTTTTGATGAGTGGTCAAAAAATTGTTTTTCCTTTAGGTAACCTTTAGGTATGGCTGCAACAGTAAGGATAAGTAGATCAGTAGGTGTGTGTTACCAGTTGTGTCGGGTTGGGGGTTAAAAAAACAAAACCTTTTTTATTAGACAAAATACTTTTTTTGACTTGAGACTTACCCTTTAGTATGGCTGAACAGTAATGGATAAGCTAGGTGTGTGTACCTGGGTTCTGGTTGAGGGGGTAGTCTTTTTGTGTTTACAACCATAAAAAAACTATCTTTTATTGAGGATGGATAATCTAAATTAGTTTTTTTGAATTTAGTTACCCTTTAAATATGGCTTCCATGGGAATGGAAAGGAGGTCAGTAGGTGGGTTACCTGGGTCTGTACCAATGCCCGCACGTCTGTATCGATGTCGTCTCTAGCTCAAAAACTGGGGAGGAGATACGGTACCCAAAAAAGCGGAAGAGAAAATTAAACGGGAAAGACAAGAAGGAAAGAAAACAGAGAAGTTGTCTTTTTCAAGCCAAATGAATTAATTTGACGGTAGCACAGCTTTTGGGCTTTTTAACGCCCCCCTAACTAACATAATAAGATCCTGTACATGTTAGCGGCGTTTTGCAATGCGGTTATCGGTTAATAAGAGTGCTGTAAAACATATAAACTTGTTAAAAAAACAAGTTTCTCTGAAATTATTGTGGTTTACAATAAAGTACAAATAATGAGATAATATTTCATATAAACATTTTCATAGAACAATCAAGCAGACAGAAATAAATGGCCTAAAACAGTGATACTTGCCTTGCGCTCTGTTGGCTATGTCAGCGACATAAGCTGGCCCTCTGCCTCTTCAGGTCAGACCACCTTGCCGCTCGTAAATAAAGATCGACTCGATTTCGGTAACCCTCGTAAATAAAGATCGATTTCGGTACCCTTGTAAATAAGATCGATTTCGGTAACCCTCGTAAATAAGATCGATTTCGGTACCTCGTAAATAAAGATCCGATTTCGGTAACCCTCGTAAATAAAGATCGATTTCGGTAACTCGAAATAAAGATCGATTTCGGTAACCCTCGTAAATAAGGATCGATTTCGGTAACCTCGTAATAAAGACGATTCGGTAACCCTCGTAAATAAAGATCGATTCGGTAACCTCGTAAATAAAGATCGATTCGGTAACCCTCGTAATAAAGATCGATTTCGGTACCCTCGTAAATAAAGATCGATTCGGTAACCCTCGTAAATAAGATCGATTTCGGTAAAACCTCGAAATAAAGATCGATTTCGGTAACCCTCGTAATAAAGATCGATTTGGTAACTCGTAAATAAAGATCGATTTCGGTAACCCTCGTAAATAAAAGATCGATTTCGGTAACCTCTAAATAAAGATCATTTCGGTAACCTCGTAAATAAAGATCGATGTTCGGTACCCTCGTAATAAAGATCGATTCGGTAACCCTCGAAAACAAGAAACGAAGCGAAGCTCGAAAACAGCCCGATCGTGAGGAAAGGTTCAGGGAGATTCAATAAAAGTTCTTATCGTTAAAATTAACCCAACCAATCAGATGTTATTTAACATTGAAAGCTAACATTGATTGGTTGGGGAAAATTAGCACCATTTTAAGATAAGAACTTTATTGAATCCCTGATAGTGTTTTAAATGGTAGTTTTGGCTTGTACGTCTCTAGTTCCAAAATCCACGTAATAAACCGTAAAAAATAACACTTGGGGGTGCGGGCAGATAAAACGACAAAGTCGCCAGTTCTTTGTTTTAAGGGTGGACCTGCGTTTTAATAGGCCAACTAGAGCCAGTTATACAGTAATCATGTTATAATCCAATCAAATGGTCTTATGTTAAGACCTGGTCATTTGCCACTTATTGGCACTTATTCATTCATTTCCAAGCAGACTTTAATGATTATTGCCCCTGTATCTCTCCTTCTGGCAAAGGTTGACAAATCCCCCCTGCCCAATGGGGAGTAATAATTCTACAGGTAACTGACAGTTTGTAACAGTTCGTTAGGCTTACTGGCCGTCAGTTATTTCATTCCTATTTAAAATATAATAACAATACAATAATAGTACAATGGCTGTGACATTAGCACATCAAACTCATCTCTTTACAGTGCGGTCCAGCCTTATTAATGGGGGAATGGCCTAGATGGGGACCTAACCCTTATGGTTGGTCGTCTCCTCTTCTTATCTGTAGTTAGGATTCCTCCTCCTAAAGCTTGGAGACCATAAGACCGACTGATTGGTTGGTGTATGTGTCAAAAAAATAATAAAAAAGAAAGTGATCGCCTCACCAGCTTTCGCCAATGTGACAACCCACTTTGGTTTATAAGTGATGACTCACCAGCTTTCGCCAATGTGACAACCCACTTAAGAATGTCTTTACTTGAAGGGAACCGAAGTACCGAAGGAAACGCGGAGACCCACTTCAAGCTTGGGGAGGAGAACATTCAAACTCGGGTGCAGATGTGTCCAAGGGTGGGTAGCACCACACAGGACCAGAGCTGCTATATGTTTTTGGATTGGGGGGGGAAACCGGAGGACCCGGAGGAAACCCACGCAAGCACGTGGAGAACATACAAACTCCATGCAGATGGGGTGGAGATCGGAATCGAACGAGCTCCTCAATGCTGCAGGGCTCAGCATACCTCTGAGCACCCGTGCTGCCCAAGTGTTCTTAGTAAAAAAAAAAAGATAAGACATAGTAACTGGTGACATCACGGCCAGCTATTTGCATAAAGGGGTGGAGCTATGATCATCCCTGCACAGTCTGTATTGATAGAAGCACATAGCCTAAGGTGCAATGACATGAATAATATAGTAAGGGGGAGTGGATTAAAGTGAAAGGTCCCTGCTGAGAGATGAAGAATGGGGCAATCTGTGGAGGAGGAGACAATAACAAGCCCCAGTGGGTTTCTATGACGTAACTTAGTTTCAGTTAAGTCTATAACTTAACTGAAAAAGCCCCCCCCAGTCCCAACATGTTCACCGTACTGACAGTTAAACAAACTGTGGGGGTTGGAGGGGACCATGGCAGAGCTGGACAGCTCCTAGATAGACCCACATCTCGGTGTCTGTTCTCAGTTACAAGTTCTGCTGCCTAACTCACCGTGACAGGGACACTAGAAACCCATAACAGTGCAGTGTGTGGGGCCCTACCTCACATCAGTCAGGCCAACAGGTCTATAATGGGGAATTATTACCCAGCCACAAATTCATCCTACCAAACCCATTTAGATTGTTCCAACTAAAAAAAACCCAGAGACAAAGGGGGATCTCACAGCAACCCAACCCGGCACAAAAACGACCGGCAAGTCACAGCAGCCCCCTGTGTTTGCCAGTGTGAACATGTCCTAGTGTAATAGTGTACAGGCAGCTTTCATATATTACATTCATTGGTTCTGCCCCGCGTGATTTCAGCCAATGGGTGCACAACAAACTGTGCAATTAACATAATACCTAATGCAAAATAAACTTCTGTTACTAATGGGGGGCCTCGATTTATAAAACGGAGAAACTCGGCGGCGGAAGTTAACAGCGGCGCAATTGGCTTTCGCCAGATTGTGGGCATCGCGTCAGTTCCGCTCGCTTCTATTTATTTATTTTTTATTCAACTTTGGGTTGGTGGAAACGGACGAGCTTGCGTCCCCA
>CM033474.1:1241081-1456081 GCA_019447015.1 Hymenochirus boettgeri | reverse complement strand
TGGGACTTGGACGAGGGGAGGACGGGAGCAGGAGGATGGAGGGTTGGTGGAGATGGAGGAGGTTTTGGTGGAGGAGGCTGTGTGTGGATGGAGGAGTGGAGGGAGGAGGAGGAGTGTAGGAGGAGGAGGTGGAGGGGGGAGGCGGGGAGGGGATGGAGATGGAGGGGTGGTCGGAGGTAGATTGGAGGAGGAGGAGGAGGCGGAGGAGAAGGAGGATTGGAGGTCGGAGGGAAGAGGAGGAGGAGGAGGAGGAGGAGGGGTGAGGAGGAGAGGGGCGGAGGGGAGGAGGAGGAGGAGGAGGAGAAGGAGGAGGAGGAGGAGGAGGAGGAGGAGGAGGGAGAGGAGGAGGAGGAGGAGGAGGAGAGGAGGGGAGGAGGAGGAGGAGGAGGCGGAGGAGGAGGAGGAGGAGGAGGAGGAGGAGGAGGAGGAGGAGGGAGGAGGAGGAGGAGGAGCGAGCGAGGGAGGAGGAGGAGGAGGAGGGGAGGAGGAGGAGGAGGAGGAGTAGAAGGAGGAGGAGGAGGATGAGGAGGAGGAGGAGGAGGAGGGGAGGAGAGGAGGAGGAGGAGGAGGAGGAGGAGGAGGAGGAGGAGGAGGAGGAGGAGGAGGAGGAGGGGAGGAGGAGGAGGAGGAGGAGGAGGAGGAGGAGGAGGAGGAGGAGGAGGAGGAGGAGGAGGAGGGGGGGGAGGAGGAGGAGGAGGAGGAATTTGCTTTTTCAAGCCAAATGAATAATTGACGGTAGCAACAGCTTTTTAGGCTTTTTAACGCCCCCCTAACTAACAGTAATAAGATCTGTACATGTTAGCGGCGTTTTTTTGCAATGCGGTTATCGGGTAAAAGAAGTGCTATACACAAATAAAACTTGTAAAAAAACAAGTTTCTCTGACAATTATTAATGTGGTTACAATAAGTACAAATAAATGAGATAGATCATATTTCATATAAAACATTTCATAGAACAATCCCAAAGCAGAAATAAATGCGCTTTAAAAACAGTGGATACTGCTTGCGCTCTTTGGCTATGTCAGCGACCTAACTGGCCCCTCTGCCTCTCAGGTCACATACCACCTGCCGAAGGAAAGCAAAGCACAAGTGATTATAAAGAAACCCCACTGCAGAGATGAGCGGCTTTCTGTGTTACCCCAGGGCTCTGCTTAGTGTTCCATGAATCATTTTCAGAGTTTGCTGTCACAGTGATTTATGGATTAAAGACACACGTCTAGTTCTACCCTTTTATCCTACCCAGAATTCCTACCTTTCCAAGAGACAATTTATCGCAACAAAATCAATTTCGAAAATTGAGCTGCAGTTGTCAGTGATTTACAAGTGAAATGTGATTTGCATGGAACGGGCAACTTCTTAAATAATACAGGGGGTATCTCCAGTGCAATTCAGTTCTATTGAAGAACAGAAGGTAAAGGAGATACCTCATCACAAGAGATCAGGTAAGTTAAGCTGGGTACACACGATTAGATATTTCGGTCCGATCGACCGATAGTTCAGTGTATCGGTCGATCGGACCGAAATTATCGAATCCGAATGTGCCCATGTCCGATCGACCGTTCGTCCGAATCGGACGAAAGGACGATCGGACAGGGTGGAAAACCTCGTCCGATCGTACGGTCCTCTATGGACCGCACGATCGGTCGCGGTGACTATCGGACGCGGCTGCTTTTGCCGCGACCGACAGTCCTTCCTCCTGGCCGACCATTCGAAAGTATCGAACGGTCAGTCAGGAGGAAAAATCGCTAGGTGTGTACCTTGCTTTACTTACCTTGGTTCCCAGCTCCTGAACGTTTTACTGAAGAACGGGAGGTAGGACACTTCTCATTTGCCTCCCCTTCTTCAATAAAACTGAATAGCACAAAGTGGTCTTGACCACTGAAGATACCCTTTAAGGTCTAGTACAAACTGTTACGTAACCAATTACCAATTGATAAACCAAGAGTAATTGGTCAGGTTATAAATTACAGTGATTGGTCAGGTTATAAATTACAGTGATTGGTCAGGTTAGAAATTGTGATTGGTCAGGTTAGAAATTACGGCAATTGGTCAGATTAGAAATTAGAGCGATTGGTCAGGTTAGAAATTAGAGCGTCCTTTTAACTCATAAAGCCTTTTATCTATTGCAAGAAACTGGTGTGAGGCTCCATGTTTATCGGATTATAAATAAACTGTCCATACATACAAGTTATCCATTCACTGTCCCAATAGTGTCAAATTAATATTGCAGGCCTTCTAATCCACTTACAAGAGAACAATCCCGGACTTTATAAGTGGTTTATGTTATGTGTTGTATGTTATGTGTGTTGTATGTTATGTGTGTTGTATGTTATGTGCGTTGTATGTTATGTGCGTTGTATGCTATGTGTGTTGTATGTTATGTGTGTTGTATGTTATGTGTGTTGTATGTTATGTGTGTTGTATGTTATGTGTGTTGTATGCTATGTGTGTTGTATGTTATGTGTGTTGTATGTTATGTGTGTTGTACCATCTTTGCTAGTATTTTGATTATTTTTTTACTCCGCCGTAACTGGGGAACAGAAAATGATAAAATAAAACCTTATCACAGTGGAAACTCTGACCCCCGTGGATTCAGTAAGTTGTGTCAAAGCAAAAATGTGGGATTTGTTGTTGTAAGTTGTGCAGGACACCCAGAGGCATATTTATAAAAGGGCGAAAAGTCGCGAAATGTTTTCGCTTTCGCTTACCGCATGGTTTTTCGCCAAAAAGCCAGTTAACGCAATTTAAAAAGGTGGCGTTAATGAGTGGCGTAAAAACTTTTCCGTGACCTATCGCTAAAACCCTTTTCGCCATACTTCGCTATACATCGTAGCGGTAATTTGAGTGAAAAGGCATAACGCGATTTATAAAAAGCGAAAAGTGTGTTTTCACGTTAAATGGAGCGGAATATTATGGCCAACTTGAAGGTAGCGACAAGGCATCTTTTTACCATGTCTGGTATACATTTAATTTGCCTTTTTCTTACCATTTTTAGCTTGGACTTTAAATGAGGTCTGCTATTTTGTCTTTCACGTGAACGCACCGCACCCCCTTTTTTCTTGGGGTGTTTTAGCAGGCGCAATGTAGGCTCATTTCCAATGCGAGGCCAATTGTTAGTATTCAGTATTTATAAAAGGGCGAAAAGTCGCGAAATGTTTTCGCTTTCGCTTACCACATGGTTTTTCGCCAAAAAGCTAGTTAACGCGATTTAAAAAGGTGGCGTTAACGAGTGGCCTAAAAACTTTTCCTTGACCTATCGCTAAAACCCTTTCCCCATACTTCGCTAAACATCGTAACGGTAATTTGAGTGAAAAGGGGGCGAAAAGGCATAACGCGATTTATAAAAAGCGAAAAGTGTGTTTTCGCGTTAAATGGAGCGGAATATTATGGCCAACTTGAAGGTAGCGACAAGGCATCTTTTTACCATGTCTGGTATACATTTAATTCGCCTTTTTCTTACCATTTTTAGCTTGGACTTTAAATGAGGTCTGCTATTTTGTCTTTCACGTGAACACACCGCACCCCCTTTTTTCTTGGGGTGTTTTAGTGGTCGCAATGTAGGCTCATTTCCAATGCAAGGCCAATAGTTAGTATTCAGGGTGTGTGCTTTATGCTCTGCTTTTTGGTAGTGTTAAAACAACTCATTCTGTCCGTTCGTTGTCCGTACGTTGTGAGTTTACGTTGTTAATAGACGTGTGAGTTTACGTTGTTAATAGGCGTGTTGGTTTACGTTGTTAATAGGCGTGTTGGTTTACGTTGTTAATAGGCGTGTTGGTTTACGTTGTTAATAGGCGTGTTGGTTTACGTTGTTAATAGGCGTTAACACATTGACCAATAGTGATCCCTCTCTAACACATTGACCAATAGGGATCCCTCTCTAACACATTGACCAATAGTGATCCCTCTCTAACACATTGACCAATAGTGATCCCTCTCTAACAGAATCCCTGGTGACAGCTGTGAGTTAATGGGGAGGGTGAGTATAGAAAGACAGATTGATAACTTTAATTATAGAATGATCCAATGGATCTCCTATTGATCTATTATTGGTTGGAAATTTAAGGGGAAGATTGATCCAAGCTCTGCACAACAGTTGTATTTCACTGTGGTGTTTCTACTGAACTATAACCCTCTATACAGTGTTACAATAAATAGATCAAAATATTCATTTAGGGGATGTGACACTAATAGAACCAAGATTTAATAGGATTTTTTTTTGCTCAAATTCCTAAATTTTATAGTAGTGTGTATAAAGATTTTATATCATCTGTATCCACATACATAGCTAAACATACACCCACTTATTTCCCACTGTGCACCAACGGGCACACTTTTGCTAGTGTATATATATGTATGTATGTATTATCCTTATAAAAATCACTCTGCTATGTCACTAAGTGACTCATTTCTTATATTTCTTATATCCCACAGCCCCACCCATTCCAGTGTTCATGCCTGGACAATGACTCAGCATTTATTTTAGACCACATAACATTTCAATTCCATGTCATGGTTTATATTTATCTAATCCCTACTAGCACCTCCCCTTACGTACTTTGAAAGGGTCACCATGTTTATTAATTAATATACGCCTATCTATATGCTGTAAAACTCCTGTCAAGGATCTAGAAACATTTAGTTACAGCTACAAAGTGTTGTATTTTATAAATTCGATCGAATTATCCCAAATACCGATGACGTGTATTTCCGATATATCCGATCGACCACTCGAGAATATTGAGCAGTTTAATGGAAAAAGATCGGCCACGGCGGAATTTTTTCTGCCAACTTCAAGCTGAAATCGGCAAAACAATAATACAAATGATTTTCTTTTAGATATGAATGGGGAGCATCAGTATGGTAGCACCGCATGTGCAGTAATACAATTAGTCCAGGAAATTCCATATACTGAAATGTAATGTGACAGATCCACCTTTTACTCATGCACATTAGAATTTCCTTATAATCTAATAATTTATAAAACAATTTTAATTTCCTATGAAATCTCTTTATTTAATTAATGCGATTCCCAGATTCTCAAGAGTTTCTTTGGGTTAACCTACCGGCATAGAAATGGCTTTGTACCGTAAAAAGGACTTAATCTCTCCTCGTGCTTTAAAACATTTCCAGGAATAATTTCCTGTTCCGCCATTATATCCAGTCAAGGTTTCACTCCTTATTGGGTTCCTGACCCTCAATACCTAAACCAAATCTACATACAATTTTTCTTGTACTTTGGAAGGATGTAGAAAGTCCCATTTTATTTAAAAGCACAGGAGCCAGTGCTAGTTATTTCTAGATGGGACTGTAGAATAAAATCTTTATAATAGGGCTGTGAGAAACGTGAGTGCGGTTTGCATTTGAACTGATAAAAGTCGGTATCTATAAAGATTCCACATGAATGAACAATAAATATATACAGCATTAATTTATGATTATTAAAGGGTATCTCCACTGGAAAAATAAATGTTTTTGTAGTCAGTTTTATTGAAGAACAGGAGGTAAAGGAGCTGTGTCTTACCTCCAGTTTTTCAATAAAATGTGCAGGAGCCGGGAAGGAAGTTAGAGTCCGTCGGGACTTGTCAGAGGACGTGGAGGAGGAGCTAGAGACCAGGTAAGTTCTTTGACTTCGTTACTGGCTCCTGAACGTTTTATTGAAGAACTGGAGGTAAGGCATAGCTCCTTTACCTCCTGTTCTTCAATAAAACTGACTACATAAAATGTATTTTACCAGTGGAGATACCTTTTAAATTAAATAATGTCTGCATTGTTAATTTATGTTAATGGATGTTACTTTAAGATCACGTCATATAAATAACTATCATGGTGTTGGAATAAATGTGTCTATCCTAGTTCTTATGTATCATTCATAACCAATACGATATAATACTAGGGTGGGTTTTCTGTTTTTTCTAGGGATAAGTTTCTTCTTTTATACCCTTCATATTATTAGTCACGCTCTATAGTGTATACAGAGTAAATAAAAACTGTTTAACACATTTGTTTTATTTAATGGTCCCATATTCTTACCCTTATCTTTTTACTATTAATAAACTTTAAAAAACATTTTGGGGTAGGTTTTGCTTTGTTCAGCTATCCATATTTCATTTCCTATTTTAGCTAGTATAATTGTGATCTTGCAATCCTTATTACAGCTGTTATACTTCTCGCTGATTTCAAGATTTTAAATTCCCTTTTCTTTTTTTTCTATTTCCCTTTATACCTGAGCATTAAGCAATGCAGGAGCGGACATAATTTGTTTACACTTCCCTTCAAGTATAAATTTAGAAATGTGATAGTTTAATATACCTTTAAAGGGCAACTATACCAAAAAAATAGGAAATTTAAATTGACCATAACTGGAGACTATAATTCTTCCCAACCACCACTGCCCCCTATTTCTTTAGGTATCCAATCTAAAACCTCTTAACTTCAGCTGTCAATCAAGTTCCTTGCTCTCAAAAACTATTCTTCTGTGAGTAGTTTTACTGTAGCTGGAATGGTGACAGAGATTTGACAGTTGGAATGCTGAGTGCTGTGTGCAGGCTCGACAGTTGGATTGTGGGGAAAAAGTCAGGTCGGATGGAAGTGGGAGTGGTTTAAAGAGGGAGGGGGGATACTGCTCCTAAACAAAACATGTGCTGGATTGAAGGCATGCAGCAACACATGCACATCGGAGTAAGTGCTACTTACATGTATTCAATTATAGAGTAAGATGAGGTAAAGTCATTTTTTCAGTGTAGTGTCCCTTTAAGGGCAAGTCCAGTGGAAAAATAAAAACAATAAAAATAATAATGCGAAATCTAGGTTTGGGGGGTCCTCTACATTATTTATTATTAGTTATTTATTCACTTTCCTTTACCTTCATCTCCATGATGTGCTTGGGGTTATTAGATATCACCAGATCCAATGACACATCCTGTGTAGTACCTGATTTATGTGTTGATGTAAAATGTATTTAAAGGAATCTGTGGTCTCCATACAAGTTCCCTTTGTTACAAAAAGTACACTTCTATAGGGCCCTAGGCAGGGCTGTCATTTAGGGGCCACTTTGCTCTTTGTATTGTATGGAGTAAAATACTGTAGTTTTACTGCTTCTGAAGCTGGGCCCCTTAATGTTCCCTGGGCCCTTGGCAAGTGCTTAGGTTGCCTTGTGGATAATCTGTCTTATATATTACAAGCCTGTAATAAGCTATATAAAAGGGTAGGGCGGTAGCACACATGTCATAGAGACACGTAGCAGGAGGTAAAACTTTACACGCCTTATTTGAAAGGTACGAGAGCACATTGATGTATGGAGACTATAGTTCCCCTTTAATCAGTGAGAGTAAATTATCTGTTGGTAAAAGGTGTTCTTGATGGAACAGTCATTCTAACATATTTTCCTTTATCTCCTCTGGTTTAGGGCTAGGTCCCACTTGTGCAATTGGAGTGCGATTTGCGCTTCGTCCAGGCGTCCGGTTGGCATTGCCAATGCATTGCTACTGGACAGTTCCCATCCTGCACAGCGCTCCTGTCCGTCATTGGTTTGCATGCGTGCATGACTTTTTTGCAGATCACATGTGTGCCAATAACATAGATATGACCCGGAGCGCAGTGCACATGGAGCATTGTAAAAACCCTGCATGGCGGCTAAGCGTGAGAGCGGGACCTTGGAAAATATATTAAAATATAGTTACAAAAATGGGAAACTATTTATAGATAAGCAGGAGGTTAAATAGAAAGCAAAAGAGGAGGGAGACAGACAGAAATTGTGTTGCAGTTCCCCTTAAAGGAGAACTAAACCCAATTTTTTACACTTCGGAATCTGAAAATATCCCCACTAAAAACTCCAAAAAAATAGCAATACAAGAAATAACATTAAAGTAAATGTAACCCCTCAGTGACTGGCCACACCCCTCATGCTCCCTTGCCTAATCTGTCCTGAAAAAGGATTGGCTAGAGGCTACTAGTGGGTGTGACCAACTATAAAAGTTCCTGCAGTATCTTTGGACTGAGCATGTGTAAAGAACATAATGGTCAGTGACCACACTTGGTGATAAAACACAAACCCCAAGCTAGAAACATAAATATCCTAACAACCAAATCAAAATCAGAGGTGAGACACAGATTACTGCTTTTAGATTAAGGTGTTGTTCCTTCTGAAAGAGTGTTCTTTTGAGGCTTTAGTTGTCCTTTAAGCATGCAATATTTCGTCCCGATCGACCGATAGTTACGGGTATCAGTCGATCGGGCCAAAATAATTGCATGGCTTTTCGGCCGCGACATACCGTGCTTTCATCTGAATTGGGCGAATGCATGATCGGACATGCCTCTAGGGACTGCGCACTCTGGTGCGGCAAGAGTCGGGAGAGCAGAACGGTCGGACAGAAGGAAACATTGGATGGTGTGTACCACCATAGACCATCCTCTACTCCAAAATGTACCACTAGGCATCGCAGACATATACCGGTAGGGTTCATTTCTTGTGCAACATTATCAGCAGATTTCAAATATGTCAGAATGTGTCCTTTAACTGCACCAACATTTCATAGAAATTTAGCAATAAATCAAGCAACAAAATTTGACGACTAAACGGTACTTTCTGGGCGCAACATGGACTATGCGACCAGACCCATAAAAAACAAATTAGGATAAAATAGTCTCCCAATCGTAAAGGTAGCAATAAGCTACGAAACAGTGCGCCATTCGCCCAATTTTCCATTTATCATCACAGCATTGAATATCCTTCCGTAGTCCTCGTTGAGCCGTCATTTTGGCGTTCTTTGGCCAGTTGGATCCTCTCCAACCTTTAATGAACAACATTGCATTGAAAAAATTGGCAGTAAAACCTCCTCCATAAATCTGAGAACCCAAATGGGATATTTTTGTTGTTAATGGAAATTGTTCTCCTAATTTCCTGTCCTCGTTTAAAAAACGCGACCTTCCAACGCTATGAAATACTGTTCAATCCATGGATATTTCACCGCATTATCCGTAGGTGGGGGAGGTAATGAAGCGAGATGATTGGACTTAAAAATAAAATGTTTTTAAGGATTTTCGTGGTTAAAATCCCAACGTTTCCTTTGTTTAAGAAGCTGCATCGTGGCGCAGTAATAACGTACTAATTGGATTGTCTTAACATGAATAAACACACGTAAATAATTATCATAGTGGAGCCAAATTATTGTCCTTACATGGAATTCTATTTTGTTGGTAATACTCTAAACTGAAAATGCTGACATTTTTTGTGCCATGAAATCGGACTTTAATTAAAGGGAAAGTCAAGATAAAATATAAATAAGCATACATTGGTTCTTCAGTTCACAATTTGAAGACAGCCATATCTTTCTCTTATCAAACTCAATACCTTAGTTCCTCGCCCCTCCTACAGAAGGTGTCGCAGACACTTTTACAGTTTCACATTCTCGGGGTTCTCGAGCAGTCAGAAAACCATTTGTTACTCACTAGACAGGATGGCTGCAGGAATCAGGACATGGCAGAAAGCTCCACAAAATGATGATTTCTTCACAATGTTGCTGGATCCAAAAGAAGAGAGTTTTATCTATTTGCTAGTTAGGAAATATTCAGGGAGATTCAATAAAAGGTCTTTTCTTTTAAAATGGTGCTAATTTTGCCCCAACCAATCAGATCTTATTTAATATTTGAAAGCTAACATCTGATTGGTTGGGGCAAAGTTAGGACCCTTTTTAACAATAAGAACTTTTATTGAATAACCCTGGTACAATCTTCCTGTTTGCAGGACCCCCTGATAGTGTCTCTTATGGTTTTGCCCTTGACCCAGTCCCTGGGTGGATTCAGTTGCTCAGTAGAGATCTGAGCATGTGTGACCCATCCAACAGCCAATCAGTAGAAATTACTTTTAGGAACATTCCAAGGAAGTGGTGCCTTCTGGGACGAAGAACCATTACCGGAACTGAAATGGCATCTCACAGCAATGCATAAATCAACTTATTTTTTAAAAACAGAAAAAATATGACGAATACCCAGATATATGTTATATAGATTCCCCACTGAATGTGCCCTTTAAGGATTTCTTGTTGCACGTTCTTTCCTTTCTTCCATATGAATAAAATAATGTGGGCGATTGCTGCTTTGCACATTTTGCAGATTTAAATAATGCAACATATGAATTGTGCAAAGATCCAGCAATGCCAAGTCAGGAAAATCTTTCATTAAAGCAACATCTCTAGTTAAGGATATAACAAAATAGATTTCATACAAAGAAAGGCTTCCTTTCCTTTTATTTGTATGTATCAATAATTGTGAGTTGCCATAATGCTATTTCCCATCTACTTTAGTCAAGCCTACCTCCTTATAGATAACATGGATCACAGAGCACAGTCTAGATGGTACCAGCCCTGTGATTGGCTATTGGTTTAAAGAGCTAAACAACATTTCTAAAAAGCTAACGGCCAAGCTAAACGCTGTCAGAACCATTCAAACACCCCATTGCCCACGTTTTAACGCAATTTACTTGGGCTCCCAGAAAATGACTCCTTGACGATAACTTAAGGTGGAAGCGTATTGATAAGCTATAAGGTTTTGTGTACGGCAGATCACCGCAGCCTGTATATTAATTCGAATTTTGTCTTTTCGGTGTTTATGACGGCATTTAACACTTTGAACTGGCGGATATTTTATCTGCAGTAATGGATGATAATGTACTTCCAACAAGGCAAGTCTTCCTCTCTGCATACATTATGGTCTTTCCTTGCAATGAATTCACATACTTTAGGTGTCCAGGAACACATTATGGATTTATTGTGCTATGAACTGGATAAGTAACTGCGTGAAGCGAGAGGCGAGTTTGGATAATTATTTGTGAAATCAGTTGATGGGGGTGAATGGTAATTGAACACTAGAGTCACGTGAATATTAAAACTGCCAATTCTACCACTTGGGAGGGTTCCATAGGAGCACAAACAGGGCTTGGCCCACTCTAGGTACACATACCAATCAGCTGTACGCTTTAAAGGGAATCTTTAGGTCAAAATACATTTTTCTTGGCTTATAACCTACAAACTGTGGATTCCATTGATTCATCGCAATAACACATCATTTACAGTAGTAGAGTTATAAAGTTTATCTTCCTTCCCAATAGACAAAGCCCTTTAGTCACGTGTGTGCGTTGTTCTGCCATTTGGAGGCTGCATTGTTTGACCAATAGTGATCAACCTCTCTAACACAATGACCAATAGTGATCCCTCTCTAACACATTGACCAATAGTGATCCCTCTCAACACAATTGACCAATAGTGATCCCTCTCAACACATGACCAAATAGTGATCTCTCTAAACAGTGACCAATAGTGATCCTTCTAACACAGACCAATAGTGATGACCATCTTAACACATTGACAATAGTGATCCTCTCTAACACAGACCAATAGTGATCCCTCTCTAACACACCACAATGACCCAATGTGATCCCCTCCTCAACACATTGACAATAGTGATTCCCTCTCAACACATGACCAAAATGTGATCCTTCTAACACCATGACCAATAGTGATCCCTCTCTCACATTACACATTGACCTAATAGTGATCCCTTCTCTAACACATTGACCAATAGTGATCGCTCTCTAACACATTGACCAATAGTTATCCCTCTCTAACACATACCAATAGTGATTCTTAACACATGACCAAAAATAGTGATCCCTCTCTACACAATTGACCATAGTGATCCCTCTCTAACACATTTACCAATAGTGATCCCTTCAACACATTGACCAATAGTGCTCCCTCTCTAACTACCATTGTGACCCATGTGATCCCTCTCTAACACATTAACCAATAGTGATTTTTCCTCTAACAACATTGACCAAAAAATAATAGTGATCCCTCTTAACACATTGACCAATAGTGATACTCTCTAACACATTGACCATAGTGATCCCTCTCTAAAACATTGGACCAAATATAGTGATTCCTCTCTAACACATGACCAATAGTGATTCCTTCTCTATCACATTGACCAATAGTGATTCCCTCTAACACATTGACCAATAGTGATCCCCTCTATCACATTGACCAATAGTGATCCTCTCTAAACACTTGACACAAAGACCCCAACACAAACCAAAATGTGATCCCTCACTAACACCATTGACCAATAGTGATCCCTCTCTAACACATTGACCAATAGTTGATCCCTCTCTAACCACATGACCAAATAGTGATCCCTATCTAACACATGACCAATAGGGATCCCTCTAAACACATTGACCAATAGTGATCCCTATCTAACACACTGACCAATAGTGATCCCTCTCTAACACATATTGACCAAAGTGATCCCTCGCTAACACATTGACCAATAGTGATCCCTCTCTAACACATTGACCAATAGTAATCCCTTCTCTAACACATGACGAATAGTGATCCCTCTCTAACACATTGACCATATAGTAATCCCTCTCTAACACATTGACCAATAGTGTGATACATTGACCAATAGTATCCCTCTCTAACAAGATTACCAAAGTGATCTCTTTAACACATTGACCAATAGTGATCCCTCTCTAACAATGTTTACCAATAGTGATCCCTCCTAACCACATTGACCAATATGATCCTATCTAACACATTGACCAATAGTGATCCCTCTCTAACAGATTGACCAATGTGATCCCTCTCTAACAGATTTACCAATGTGATCCCTCTCTAACACATTGACCAATGTGATCCCTCTTTACACATTGACAATATGATCCCTCTCTAACACTTGACAATAGTGACCCTCTCTAACACATTGATCAATAGTGATCCTCTTAAACACATGACCAATAGTGGTCCCCTCAAAACTGACCAAAGTCCCTTAAACATTGACCAATAGTGATCCCTCCTAAAACATTGACCAATAGTGATCCCTCTCTAACCACATTGACCAATAGTGTGATCCCTCTTTAATACACCATTGACCAATAGTGGTCCCTCTCTAACACATTGACCAATAGTGATCCATCCTAACACTTGCCAATAGTGATCCCTCTCTACACATTTTGACCATAGTGACCCTCTCTAAAACATTTACCAAAGTGACCCTCTCTAAACACATTGACCAATAGGGATCCCTCTTAACACATTGACCAAAATAATAGTGACCCTCTCTAAAAAATCCATGACCAATAGTGATACCCTCTCTAACACATTACCAATTGTGATCTCCTAACACATTGACCAATAGTGATCCCTCTAACACATTGACCAATAGTGATCCCTCTCTAAACATAGACCAAACGTGCCCCCTAAAACAGTTGACACCAATAGTGTGCATCCCCCTCTCCTAAACATTGACCAATAGGGATCCCTCTCTAAACACATTGATCCCCCTTGACCAATAGGATCCCTCTCTAACACCACCATTGACCAATATGTGATCCCTCTCTAAAACATTTACCAATAGTGATCCCTCTCTAACACATTGACCAATAGGGATCCCTCTCTAACACATGACACAATAGTGATCCCTCTCTAACACATTTACCAATAGTGATCCCTCCTCTAATCTCTAACAATTGACCAATAGTGATCCCTCTCTAACACATGACCAATAGTGATCCCTCTCTAACACATTGACCAATAGGGATCCCTCTCTAACACATTGACAATAGTGATCCTCTCTACACACATTGACCAATAGTGATCCCTCTCTAACAGAATCCTGGTGACAGCTGTGAGTTAATGGGGAGGGTGAGTATAGATAAGAAAGACAGCATTGATAACTTAATTATAGAATGACCAATGGATCTCCTATTGATCTTATTTTGTTGGAAATTTAAGGGGAGATTGATCCAAGCTCGCACAAACAGTATTGTATCACTGTGGTGTTTCTACTGAACTATAACCACTCTATACAGTGTTACAATAAATAGATCAAAATATTCATTTAGGGGATGTGACACTAATAGAACCAAGATTTAATAGGATTTTTTTTTTTGCCAAATCCTAAATTTTATAGTAGTGTGTAAAAGATTTTATATCATCTATCCACATACATAGCTAAACATACACCCACTTATTTCCCATGTGCACCACGGGCACACTTTTAGTGTATATTATATGTATGTATGTATTATCCTTATAAAAACACTCGCTATGTCACTAAGTGACTCATTTTTATTTCTTATATCCACCAGCCCACCATTCCAGTGTTCATGCCGGACAATGACTCAGCATTTATTTTAGACCACATAACATTTCAATTCATGTCATGGTTATATTTATCTAATCCCTACTAGCACCTCCCCTTACGTACTTTGAAAGGGTCACCATGTTTATAATTAATATACGCCTATCTTTATGCTGTAAAACTCCTGTCAAGGATCTAGAAAACATTTAGTTACAGCTACAAAGTGTGTGTATTTTATAAATTCGACGAATTATCCCAAATACGATGACGTGTATTTCCGATATATCCGATCGACCACTCGAGAATATTGAGCAGTTTATGGAAAAAGATCGGCCACGGCGGAATTTTTTCTGCAACTTCAAGCTGAAATCGGCCAAACAATAATACAAATGATTTTTCTTTTAGATATGAATGGGGAGCTCAGTATGGTAGCACCGCATGTGCAGTAATACAATTAGTCCAGGAAATTCCATATACTGAAATGTTATAGTGACAGATCCACCCTTTACTCAGCACATTAGAATTCCTTATAATCTAATAATTTATAAAACAATTTTAATTTCCTATGAAATTCTTTATTTAATTAATGCGATCCCAGATTCTCAGAGTTTCTGGGTTTAACCTACCGGCATAGAAAGGCTTTGTACCGTAAAAAAGGACTTAATCTCTCCTCGTGCTTTATTTAAACATTTCCAGGAATAATTTCCTGTTCCGCCATTATACCAGTCAAGGTTTCAACTCCATTGGGTTCTGACCTCAATACCTAAACCAAATCTACATACAATTTTTCTTGTACTTTGGAAGGATGTAGAAAGTCCCATTTTATTAAAAGCACAGGAGCCAGTGCTAGGTATTTCAGATGGGACTGTAGTAAAATCTTTATAATAGGGCTGTGAGAAACGTGAGTGCGGTTTGCATTTGAATGATAAAAGTCGGTATCTATAAAGATTCCACATGAATGAACAATAAATATATACAGCATTAATTTATGATTATTAAGGGTATCTCCACTGGAAAAATAAATGTTTTGTAGTCAGTTTTATTGAAGAACAGGAGGTAAAGGAGCTGTGTTTACCTCCAGTTTTTAATAAAAATGTGCAGGGCCGGAAGAGAAGTTAGAGTCCGTCGGGATCTGTCAGAGGACGTGGAGGAGGAGCTAGAGACCAGGAAGTTCTTTGACTTCGTTACTGGCTCTGAACGTTTTATTGAAGAACTGGAGGTAGCATAGCTCCTACCTCCTGTTCTTCAATAAAACTGACACATAAAATGTATTTTACCAGTGGAGATACCTTTTAAATTAAATATGTCTGCATTGTTAATTATGTTAATGGATTACTTTAAGATCACGTCATATAAATAACTATCATGGTGTTGGAATAAATGTGTTATCCTAGTTCTATGTATCATTCATAACCAATACGATATAATACTAGGTGGGTTTTCTGTTTTTTTTAGGGATAAGTTTCTTCTTTTATACCCTTCAATTATTAGTCACGCTCTATAGTGTTACAGAGTAAATAAAAACTTAACACATTTGTTTTATTTAATGGTCCCATATTCTTACCCTTCTCTTTTACTATTAATAAACTTTAAAAAACATTTTGGGGTAGGTTTTGCTTTGTTCAGCTATCCATATTATTTCTATTTTAGCTAGTATAATTGTGATCTTGCAATCCTATATTACAGTTTATACTTCTCGCTGATTTCAAGATTTTAAATTCCCTTTCTTTTTTTTCTATTTCCCTTTATACCTGAGCATTAAGCAATGCAGGAGCGGGACATAATTTGTTACACTTCCTTCAAGTATAAATTTAGAAATGTGATAGTTTAATATACCTTTAAAGGGCAACATATACAAAAAAAATAGGAAATTTAAATTGACCATAACTGGAGACTATAATTCTTCCCAACCACCATGCCCCCTATTTCTTTAGGTATCCAATCTAAAACCTCTTAACTTCAGCTGTCAATCAAGTTCCTTGCTCTCAAAAACTATTCTTCTGTGGTAGTTTTACTGTAGCTGGAATGGTGACAGAGATTTGACAGTTGGAATGCTGAGTGCTGTGTGGCAGGCTCGACAGTTGGATTGTGGGGAAAAAGTCAGGTCGGATGGAAGTGGGAGTGGTTTAAGAGGGAGGGGGGATACTGCTCCTAAACAAAACATGTGCTGGATTGAAGGCATGCAGCACACATGCACATCGGAGTAAGTGCTACTTAAATGTATTCAATTATAGAGTAAGATGTAGGTAAAGTCATTTTTTCAGTGTAGTTCCCTTTAAGGGCAAGTCCAGTGGAAAAATAAAAACATAAAAAAATAATGCGAAATTAGGTTTGGGGGGTCCTCTACATTATTTATTATTAGTTATTTATTCACTCTTACCTTCATCTCCATGATGTGCTTGGGGTTATTAGATATCACCAGATCCAATGACACCTCCTGTGTAGTACCCTGATTTATGTGTTGATGAAAATGTATTTAAAGGAATCTGTGGTCTCCATACAAGTTCCCTTTGTTACAAAAAGTACACTTCTATGGGCCCTAGCAGGGCTGGTCATTTAGGGGCCACTTTGCTCTTTGTATTGTATGGAGTAAAATACTGTAGTTTTACTGCTTCTGAGCTGGGCCCCTTAATGTTCCCTGGGCCCTTGGCAGTGCTTAGGTTGCCTTGTGGATAATCTGTCTCTATATATTACAAGCCTGTAATAAGCTATATAAAGGGTAGGCGGTAGCACACATGTCATAGAGACACGTAGCAGGAGTAAAACTTTACACGCCTTATTTGAAAGGTACGAGAGCACATTGATGTATGGAGACTATAGTTCCCTTTAATCAGTGAGAGAAATTATCTGTTGGTAAAAGGTGTTCTTGATGGAACAGTCATTCTAACATATTTTCCTTATCTCCTCTGGTTTAGGCTAGGTCCACTTGGGCAATTGGAGTGCGATTTGCGCTTCGTCCAGGCGTCCGGTTGGCATTGCCAATGCATTGCTACTGGACAGTTCCCATCCTGCACAGCGCTCCTGTCCGTCATTGGTTGCATGCGTGCATGACTTTTTTGCAGATCACATGTGTGCCAAACATAGATATGACCCGGAGCGCAGTGCACATGGAGCATTGTAAAAACCTGCATGGCGGCTAAGCGTGAGAGCGGGACCTTGGAAAATATATTAAATATAGTTACAAAAATGGGAACTATTATAGATAGATAAGGAGGTTAAATAGAAAGCAAAGAGGAGGGAGACAGACAGAAATTGTGTTGCAGTTCCCTTAAAGGAGAACTAAACCCAATTTTTTACACTTCGGATCTGAAAATATCCCCACTAAAAACTCCAAAAAAATAGCAATACAAGAAATAACATTAAGTAAATGTAACCCTCAGTGACTGGCCCACACCCTCATGCTCCCTTGCCTAATCGTCCTGAAAAAGGATTGGCTAGAGGCTACTAGTGGTGTGACCAACTATAAAAGTTCCTGCAGTATCTTTGGACTGAGCATGGGAAAGAACATAATGGTCAGTGACCACACTTGGTGATAAAACACAAACCCCAAGCTAGAAACATAAATATCCTAACAACCAAATCAAATCAGAGGTGAGACACAGATTACTGCTTTTAGATTAAGGTGTTGTTCCTTCTGAAAGAGTGTTCTTTTGAGGCTTTAGTTGTCCTTTAAGCATGCAAATTTCGTCCGATCGACCGATGTTACGGGTATCAGTCGATCGGGCCAAAATAATTGCATGGCTTTCGGCCGCGACATACCGTGCTTTCATCTGAATTGGGCGAATGCATGATCGGACATGCCTCTAGGGACTGCGCACTCTGGTGCGGCAAGAGTGGGGAAGAGCAAGACGGTCGGACAGAAGGAACATTGGATGTGTGTACCACCATAGACCATCCTCTACTCCAAAATGTACCACTAGGCATCGCAGACAATACCGGTAGGGTTCTTTCTTGTGCAACATTATCAGCAGATTTCAAATATGTCAGAATGTGTCCTTTAACTGCACCAACATTTCATAGAAATTTAGCAATAAATCAAGCAACAAGATTTGACGACTAAACGGTACTTTCTGGGCGAACATGGACTATGCGACCAGACCCATAAAAAACAATTAGGATAAAATAGTCTCCCAATCAAAGGTAGCAATAAGCTACGAAATAGTGCGCCATTCGCCCAATTTTCCATTTCATCACACAGCATTGAATATCCTTCCGTAGTCCTGTTGAGCCGTCATTTTGGCGTTCTTTGGCCAGTTGGATCCTCTCCAACCTTTAAAGAACAACATTGCATTGAAAAAATTGGCAGTAAAACCTCCTCCATAAATCTGAGAACCCAAATGGGATATTTTTGTTGTTAATGGAAATTGTTCTCCTAATTTCCTGTCCTCGTTAAAAAACGCGACCTTCCGACGCTATGAAATACTGTTCAATCCATGGATATTTCACCGCATTATCCGTAGGTGGGGGAGGTAATGAAGGAGATGATTGGACTTAAAATAAAATGTTTTTAAGGATTTTCGTGTTAAAATCCCAACGTTTCCTTTGTTTAAGAAGCTGCATCGTGGGCGAGTAGTAACTACTAATGGATGTCTTAACATGAATAAACACACGTAAATAATTATCATGTGGAGCCAAATTATTGTCCTTACATGGAATTCTATTTTGTTGGTAATACTCTAAACTGAAAATGCTGACATTTTTGTGCCATGAAATCGGACTTTAATTAAAGGGAAAGTCAAGATAAAATATAAATAAGCATACATTGGTTCTTCAGTTCACAATTTGAAGACAGCCATATCTTTTCTTATCAAACTCAATACTTAGTTCCTCGCCCCTCCTACAGAAGGTGTCGCAGACACTTTTACAGTTTCACATTCTCGGGGTTCTCGAGCAGTCAGAAAACCATTGTTACTCACTAGACAGGATGGCGCAGGAATCAGGACATGGCAGAAGCTCCACAAATGATGATTTCTTCACAATGTTGCTGGATCCAAAGAAGAGAGTTTATCTATTTGCTAGTTAGGAAATATTCAGGGAGATTCAATAAAGGTCTTTCTTTAAAATGGTGCTAATTTTGCCCCAACCAATCAGATCTTATTTAATATTTGAAAGCTAACATCTGATTGGTTGGGGCAAAGTTAGGACCCTTTTAACAATAAGAACTTTTATTGATAAACCCTGGTAATATTCCTGTTTGCAGGACCCCTGATAGTGTCTCTTATGGTTTTGCCTTGACCCAGCCCTGGGTGGATTCAGTGCTCAGTAGAGATCTGAGCATGTGTGACCCATCCAACAGCCAATCAGTAGAAATTACTTTTAGGAACATTCCAAGGAAGTGGTGCCTTCTGGGACGAAGAACCATTACCGGAACTGAAATGGCATCTCACAGCAATGCATAAATCAACTTATTTTTTAAAAACAGAAAAAATATGACGAATACCCAGATATATGTTATATAGATTCCCCACTGAATGTGCCCTTTAAGGATTTCTTGTTGCACGTTCTTTCCTTTCTTCCATATGAAAAAATAATGTGGGCGATTGCTGCTTGCACATTTTGCAGATTTAAATAATGCAACATATGAATTGTGCAAAGATCCAGCAATGCCAAGTCAGGAAAATCTTCATTAAAGCAACATCTCTAGTTAGGATATACAAAATGATTTCATACAAAGAAAGGCTTCCTTTCCTTTTATTTGTATGTATCAATAATTGTGAGTTGCCATAATGCTATTTCCCATCTACTTTAGTAAGCCTACCTCCTATAGATAACATGGATCACAGAGCACAGTCTAGATGGTACCAGCCCTGTGATTGGCTATTGGTTTAAAGAGCTAAACAACATTTCTAAAAAGCTAACGGCCAAGCTAAACGCTGTCAGAACCATTCAAACACCCATTGCCCACGTTTTAACGCAATTTATGGGATCCCAGAAATGACTCCTTGACGATAACTTAAGGTGGAAGCGTATTGATAAGCTATAAGGTTTGTGTACGGCAGATCACGCAGCCTGTATATTAATTCGAATTTTGTCTTTTCGGTGTTTATGACGCGCATTTAACACTTTGAACTGGCGGATATTTATCTGCAGTAATGGATGATAATGTACTTCCAACAAGGCAAGTCTTCCTCTCCGCATACATTATGGTCTTTCCTTGCAGAATTCACATACTTTAGTGTCCAGGAACACATTATGGATTTATTGTGCTATGAACTGGTAAGTAACTGCGTGAAGCGAGAGGCGAGTTGGATAATTATTTGTGAAATCAGTTGATGGGGGTGAATGGTAATTGAACACTAGAGTCACGTGAATATTAAAACTGCCAATTCTACCACTTGGGGGGTTCCATGGAGCACAAACAGGGCTTGGCCCACTTAGGTACACATACGCTGTACGCTTTAAAGGGAATCTTTAGGTCAAAATACATTTTTTGGCTTATAACCTACAAACTGGGATTCCATTGATTCATCGCAATAACACATCATTTACAGTAGTAGAGTTATAAAGTTTATCTTCCTTCCCAATAGACAAGCCCTTTAGTCACGTGTGTGCGTTGTTCTGCCATTTGGAGGCTGCAGGGGATATTAGCAGATAAAATGGGTGACAAACCACCATTACCTAAGCAGTAGAGATGGGCCAACTTTCGAAAGTTCGGTCGTTTTCGAACTTTTTAGAAAGTAAAAAGTTTGAATGAAATTCAATTAAAAATCAATGGTACTTAATGTAAATGGCTATGGACCTGGCTGGAAATGGTCTGGGGAACACGTTCAAATATCCAGGACTTTCAAAAATCAATTTACTCTCACGCGCTATTGAGCTCTCGGTTCGAACATTCGATAATTATCCCATAAAATCATATTGGTATATAGACATTTTACTTGCATATTCGTTAAATTTGAAATCAGTGCTGATTAGGTCTGTGACACAGTGATGAATGTAATCAAGAGACAGGTAATCAGAGCTGATTAGGTCTGTGACACAGCTGAATGTAATCAAGAGACAGGTAATCGTGTTGATAGGTCTGTACACGCTGAATGTAATCAAGAGACAGGTAATCAGAGCTGATTAGGTCTGTGACACAGCTGAATGTAATCAAGAGACAGGTATCAGTACTGATTAGGTCTGTAACACAGCTGAATGTAATCAAGAGACAGGTAATCAGCACTGATTAGGTCTGTGACACAGCTGAATGTAATAAAGAGACAGGTAATCAGCACTGATTAGGTCTGTGACACAGCTGAATGTAATAAAGAGACAGGTAATCGGTTGATTAGGTCTGTGTACAGCTGAATGTAATAAAGGACGGTAATCAGCGCTGATTAGGTCTGTACACAGCTGAATGTAATAAAGAGACATGGTAATCAGCACTGATTAGGTCTGTGACACAGCTGAATGTAATAAGAGACAGGTAATCAGCACTGATTAGGTCTGTGACACAGCTGAATGTAATAAAGAGACAGGTAATCAGCACTGATTAGGTCTGTGACACAGCTGAATGTAATAAAGAGACAGGTAATCAGAACTGATTAGGTCTGTAACACAGCTGAATGTAATCAGAGACAGGTAATCAGCATGATTAGGTCTGTGACACAGCTGAATGTAATAAAGAGACAGGTAATCAGTGTGTGATTAGTTGTGACACACTGAATGTATAAAGAGACTGGTAATCAGTGCTGATTAGGTCGTACACAGCTGAATGTACTAGAGACTGGTAATCAGTGAGTTAGGTCTTGGACACAGTGAATGTAATAAAGAGACAGGTAATCAGCGCTGATTAGAATTGTGACAGCTGAATGTAATAAAGAGACAGGTAATCAGCACTGATTAGGATTGTGACAGCTGAATGTAATAAAGAGACAGGTAATCAGTGTTGATTAGGTCTGTGACACAGATGAATGTAATCAAGAGACTGGTAATCAGCACTGATTAGGTCTGTGACACAGCTAAATGTAATAAAGAGACAGGTAATCAGCGCTGATTAGGTCTGTGACACAGCTGAATGTAATAAAGAGACAGGTAATCAGCGCTGATTAGGTCTGTGACCACGCTGAATGTTATAAAGAGACAGGTAATCAGACTGATTAGGTCTGTGACACAGCTGAATGTAATAAAGAGACAGGTAATCAGCGCTGATTAGGTCGTGACACAGCTGAATGTAATAAAGAGACAGGTAATCAGACTGATTAGGTCTGTAACACAGCTGAATGAACAAGAGACAGGTAACGCAGGATTAGGTCTGTGACACAGCTGAATGTATAAAGAGACAGGTAATCAGTGTTGATTAGGTCTGTGATACAGCTGAATGAATAATAGAGAGACAGGTAATCAGCACTGATTAGGTCTGGTGACACAGCTGAATGTAAAGAGGACAGGTCATCAGAACTGATTAGGTCTGTAACACAGCTGAATGAATCAAGAGACAGGTAATCAGCACTGATTAGTGCTGTGACACAGCGTGAATGAATAAAGAGAAAGGTAATCAGTGTTGATTAGGTCTGTGATACAGCTGAATGTAAAAGAGATGGTAATCAGCGCTGATTAGGACTGACACAGCTGAATGTACTAGAGACTGGTAATCAGCGCTGATTAGGTCTGTGACACAGTTGAATGTAATAAAGAGACAGGTAATCAGTGTGATTAGATTGTGACAGCTGAATGTAATAAAGAGACAGGTAATCAGCACTGATTAGGAGTTGTGACAGCTGAATGTAATAAAGAGACAGGTAATCAGGTTTGATTAGTCTGTGACACAGATGAATGTATCAAGAGATGTACAAGCATGTAGTCGACTGTTAATGTAATAGAGGACAGGAATCAGCGTGATTAGGTCTGTGACACAGCTGAATGTAATAAAGAGACAGGTAATCAGCACGCTGATTAGGTCTGTGACACAGCTAAATGTAATAAAGAGACAGGTAATCAGCGCTGATTAGGTCTGTGACACAGCTGAATGTAATAAAGAGACAGGTAATCAGCGCTGATTAGGTCTGTGACACAGCTGAATGTAATAAAGAGACAGGTAATCAGCACTGATTAGGTCTGTGACACAGCTGAATGTAATAAAGAGACAGGTAATCAGCGCTGATTGGTTGTGACACAGCTGAATGTAATAAGAGCAGGTAATCAGCTGATTAGGTCTGTGACACAGCAATAATAAAGAGACAGGTAATCAGCGCTGATTAGGTCTGTGACAAGCTGAATGTAATAAAGAGACAGGTAATCAGCGCTGATTAGGTCTGTGACACAGCTGAATGTAATAAAGAGACAGGTAATCAGCACTGATTAGGTCTGTGACACAGCTGAATGGAATAAAGAGACAGGTAATCAGGGCTGTTAGGTCTGTGACACAGCTGAATGTATAAGAGACAGGTAATCAGCGCTGATTAGGTCTGTGACACAGCGATGAATGTAAAAGAGACAGGTAATCAGAACTGATTAGGTCTGTACACAGCTGAATGTAATAAGAGACAGGTAATCAGCATGATTGGTCTGTGACACAGCTGAATGTAATAAGAGACAGGTAATCAGTGTGATTAGGTCTGTGACAGCTGAATGTAATAAGAGACAGGTAATCAGCCTGATTAGGTCTGTGACACAGCTGAATGTAATAGAGACAGGTAATCAGACTGATTAGGTCTGACACAGCTGAATGAATCAAGAGACAGGTAATCAGCTGATTAGGTCTGGGCACAGCTGAATGTAATAAGAGACAGGTAATCAGGTTGATTAGGTCTGTGAACAGCTGAATGTAAAAAGAGACTGGTAATCAGCGCTGATTAGGATGACACAGCTGAATGTAATAAGAGACTGGTAATCAGCGCTGATTAGGTCTGTGACACAGTTGAATGTTAAAGAGACAGGTAATCAGTGCTGATTAGTGTGACAGCTGAATGTAATATAAGAGACAGGAATCAGCACTGATTAGGTTGTGACAGCTTGAATGTAATAAAGAGACAGGTAATCAGGTGATTAGGTCTGTGACACCGATGAATGAATAAAGAGAAGGTAATCAGCACATGATTAGGTCTGCGTGACAGTTAATGTAATAAAGAGACAGGTAATCAGCGCTGATTAGGTCTGTGACACAGCTGAATGTAATAAAGAGACAGGTAATCAGCGCTGATTAGGTTGACACAGCTGAATGTAATAAAGAGACAGGTAATCAGCGCTGATTAGGTCTGTGACACAGCTGAATGTAATAAAGAGACAGGTAATCAGCGCTGATTAGGTCTGTGACACAGCTGAATGTAATAAAGAGACAGGTAATCGCACTGATAGGTCTGTGACACAGCTGAATGTAATAAAGAGACAGGTAATCAGCGCTGATTAGGTCTGTGACACCAGCTGAATGTAATAAAGAGACAGGTAATCAGATGATTAGGTCTGTGACACAGCTAATGTAATAAAGAGACAGGTAATCAGCGCTGATTAGGTCTGTGACAAGTGAATGTAATAAAGAGACAGGTAATCAGCGCTGATTAGGTCTGTGACACAGCTGAATGTAATAAAGAGACAGGTAATCAGCACTGATTAGGTCTGTGACACAGCTGAAGTAAAAGAGACAGGTAATCAGCGCTGATTAGGTCTGTGACACAGCTGAATGAATAAAGAGACAGGTAATCAGCATGATTAGGTCTGTGACACAGCTGAATGTAATAAAGAGACAGGTAATCAGCACTGATTAGGTCTGTGACAGCTGAATGTAATAAGAGACAGGTAATCAGCACTGATAGGTCTGTGACACAGCTGAATGTATAAAGAGACAGGTAATCAGCACTGATTAGGTCTGTGACACAGCTGAATGTAATAAAGAGACAGGTAATCAGCGCTGATTAGGTCTGTGACACAGCTGAATGTAATAAAGAGACAGGTAATCAGCGCTGATTACCTGTCTCTTTATTACATTTAACTGTCACAGACCTAATCAGTGCTGATTACCAGTCTCTTGATTACATTCATCTGTGTCACAGACCTAATCAACACTGATTACCTGTCTCTATTACATTCAGCTGTCACAATCCTAATCAGTGTTGATTACCTGTCTCTTTATTACATTCAGCTGTCACAATTCTAATCAGCGCTGATTACCTGTCTCTTTATTACATTCAACTGTGTCACAGACCTAATCAGCGCTGATTAGGTCTGTGACACAGCTGAATGTAATAGAGAGACAGGTAATCAGCGCTGATTAGGTCTGTAACACAGCTGAATGTAATCAAGAGACAGGTAATCAGCACTGATTAGGTCTGACACAGCTGAATGTAATAAAGAGACAGGTAATCAGTGTTGATTAGGTCTGTGATACAGCTGAATGTAATAGAGAGACAGGTAATCAGCACTGATTAGGTCTTTTTTAAAAACTAATCAGAAATACAACATTGTTTATAGTATAACGAGCAGAGTATAATGCTCATGTCAATTTGTTAATTAGTTTTAATACCAATATGCTGATTAGAATGGATTACCTTAGATGTCCAATCAAGCATCTTATTAATCATTATATACAATTCACGGGCTGGATAAGATCTATGTTCTCTAATAAATATATCGTTACCGTGATTATTTACCAAACATAGTAGTAGGTTATATCCAGTGCTTAAAAATAATATCCCAGAGATGCATATCCAATGAATGCATATTATCCCTTATATTATATAAATACATTTAACATTTCATGGTGAATACATTGGGTTTTTCGGAGGTACTATGTTGGTGGGGGTGGGTAAAAGTAATAAACATAGGGACAGTGTGTTAGGTTTGTTTTTAAGCACTAATAAATAGTTTATGTTCAAAAATTATTAAAGTAGTAGAATGACATTAAAGTTATAGAATGTAAATAAGGCAAAATCTATAAATAAATAAAATCATTAAATGAGATATAATATATAAATAAAAATATAAATAGTGATCCTTCTCTAACACATGACCAATAGGTCCCTCTCAACACATTGACCATAGTATCCTCCTAACACATTGACCCATAGTGATCCCTCTCTAAAACATTGACCATAGTGATCCCTCTCTAACACATTTGACCAATAGTGATCCCTCTCTAACACATTGACCAATAGTGATCCCCTCTCTAACACATTGACACCAATAGTGATCCCTCTCAAACCCATTGACAATAGTGGTCCCTTCTAACACATTGACCAATAGTGAATCCCTCTTCTCAAACACATTGACCAATAGTGATCCCTCTCTAAACACCATGACCAATAGTGATCCCTCTCTAACACCTGACAATAGTGATCCATCTCGAACACATTGACCAATAGTGTCCCTCTCTAACACATTGACCAATAGTGATCCCTCTCTTAAAACACCTTGACCATAGTGTCCCTCTCTAACACATGTGACCAATAGTGATCCCTCTCTAACACATTGACCAATAGTGTCCCTCTCTACACATCTGTAACCCCTCAAAACATGACCAATAGTGATCCCTCTCTAAACACATTGACCAATAGTGATCCCTATCAACACATTGACCAATAGTGATCCCTCTCGAACATTGACCAATAGTGATCCCTCTCTAACACATTGACCAATAGTGATCCCTCTAACACAATGACCAATAGTGATCCTCTAACTACATTGACCAATAGTGATCCCTCTCTAACACAATGACCAATTGGATCCCTCTCTAACCATTGACCATTATGATCTCTCTAACACATAGACCAATAGTGATCCCTCTAACACATTGACCAATAGTGATCCTCTCTAACACATTGACCAATAGTGATCCCTCTCTAACACATGACCAATAGTGATCCCTCTCTAACACATTGACCAAAGTGATCCTTCTAACACATTGACCAATAGTGATCCCTCTCTAAACATACCGATCCTCTTACCACATGACCAATGTGATCCTCTCGACACATTGACCAATAGTGATCCCTCTCTAACACATTGACCAATAGTGATCCCTCTTAACACATTGACCAATAGTGATCCCTCTCTAACACATTGACCAATAGTGATCGCTCTCTAACACATTGACCAATAGTAATCCCTCTCTAACACATTAACCAATAGTGATTCCTGTCTAACACATTGACCAATAGTGATCCCTCTCTAACACATTGACCCATAGTGATCCCTCTCTAACACATTACCAATAGTGATCCCTCTCTAACACATTGACACTAGTGATCCTCTCTCACACATTGACCCATAGGATCCTCTCTAACCACTTAACCAATAGTGATTCCTGTATACAACATGACCATAGTATCCCTCTTAACACATTGACCAATAGTGATCCCTCTCTAACACATTGACCAATAGTGATCCCTCTCTAACACATTGACCAATAGTGATTCCTCTCTAACACATTGACCAATAGTGATCCCTCTCTATCACATTGAACAATAGTGATTTCTCTCTAACACATTGACCAATAGTGATCCCTCTCTATCACATTGACCAATAGTGATTCTCTCTAACACATTGACTATAGGATTCCTCTCTAACACATTACCAATAGTGATCCCTCACTAACCCATGGACAATAGTGATCCCTCTCTAACACATTGACCAATAGTGATCCCTCTCTAACACATTGACCATAGTGATCCCTATTAACACATTGACCAATAGGGATCCTCTAAACACATTGACAATAGTGATCCCTATCTAAACACACTGACCAATAGTGATCCCTCTCTAACACATTGACCAATAGTGATCCCTCGCAACACATTGACCAATAGTGATTCCTCTCTAACACATTGACCAATAGTAATCCCTTCTCTAACACATTGACGAATAGTGATCCCTCTCTAACACATTGACCAATAGTAATCCCTCTCTAACACATTGACCAATAGTGATACATTGACCAATAGTGATCCCTCTCTAACAGATTTACCAATAGTGAACCTCTCTAAACACATTGACCAATAGTGATCCCTCTCTAACACATTTACCAATAGTGATCCCTCTCTAACACATTGACCAATAGTGATCCCTCTCTAACACATTGACCAATAGTGATCCCTCCTCAACGATTGACCAATAGTGATCCTCTAACAGATTTACCAATAGTGATCCCTCTTAACACATTGACCATAGTATCCCTCTTTAACACATTGCAATAGTGATCCCTCTCTAACACTTTGACCAATAGTGATCCCTCTCTAACACATTGATCAATAGTGATCCTCTCTAAAAATTGACCAATAGTGGTCCCTCTCTAACACATGACCAATAGTGATCCCTTCTAAAACATTTACCAATATGATCCCTCTCTAAAACATTGACCAATAGTGATCCCTCTCTAACACATTGACCAATGTGATCCCTCTCTAATACATTGACCAATAGTGGTCCCTCTCTAACACATTGACCATAGTGATCCATCCTAACACATTGACCAAAAGTGATCCCTCTCTAACACATTGACCATAGTGATCCCTCTCTAAAACATTTACCAAAGTGATCCCTCTCTAAACACATTGACCAATAGGGATCCCTCTCTAACACATTGACCAATAGGATCCCTCTCTAAAACATTGACCATAGTGATCCCTCTCTAACACATTTACCAATTGTGATCCCTCCTAACACATTGACCAATAGTGATCCCTCCTAACACATTGACCAATAGTGATCCTCTCTAACACATTGACCAATAGTGTCCCTCTCTAAAACTTGACCAATAGTGATCCCTCTCTAACAAATGTGACCAATAGGGATCCCTCTCTAACACATTGACCAATAGGGATCCCTCTCTAACACATGACCAATAGTGATCCCTCTAAAACATTTACAATAGTGATTCCCTCTCTAACACATTGACCAATAGGGATCCCTCTAACACATTGACAAATAGTGATCCCCTCCTAACACATTACCAATAGTGATCCCTCTCTAACCCATTTACCAATAGTGATCCCTCTCTAACAATGACCAATAGTGATCCTCTCTAACACATGCCAATAGTGATCCCTCTCAACACATTGACCAATAGGGATCCCTCTCTAACACATTGACCATAGTGATCCCTCTAACACATTGACCAATAGTGATCCCTCTCTACTAGACAACTCCCGGTGACACGGTGAGTTAATGGGGAGGGTGAGTATAGAAAGACAGATTGATAACTTTAATTATTAGAATGATCCAATGGATCTCCTATTGATCTATTATTGGTTGGAAATTTAGGGGAAGATTGATCCAAGCTCTGCACAACAGTTGTATTTCACTGTGGTGTTTCTACTGAAACTATAACACTCTATACAGTGTTACAATAAATAGATCAAAATATTCATTTAGGGGATGTGACACTAAAGAACCAAGATTTAATAGGATTTTTTTTGCACAAATTCCTAAATTTATAGTAGTGGTATAAAGATTTTATATCATCTGTATCCACATACATAGCTAAACATACACCCACTTATTCCCACTGTGCACCAACGGGCACACTTTGCTAGTGTATATATATGTATGTATTATTATCCTTATAAAACACTCAGCTATGTCACTAAGTGACTCATTTCTTATATTTCTTATATCCCAGCCCCCACCCATTCCAGTGTTCATGCCTGGACAATGACTCAGCATTTATTTTAGACCACATAACATTTCAATTCCATGTCATGGTTTATTTTATCTAATCCCTACTAGCAACTCCCTACGTACTTTGAAAGGGTCACCATGTTATTAATTAATATACGCCTATCTTTATGCTGTAAAACTCCTGTCAAGGATCTAGAAACATTTAGTTACAGCTACAAAGTGTTGTATTTTAAAATTCGACGAATTATCCCAAATACCGATGACGTGTATTTCCGATATATCCGATCGACCACTCGAGAATATTGAGCAGTTTATGGAAAAAGATCGCCACGGCGGAATTTTTTCTGCAACATTCAAGCTGAAATCGGCAAAACAATAATACAAATGATTTTTTAGATATGAATGGGGAGCATCAGTATGGTAGCACAGCATGTGCAGTAATACAATTAGTCCAGGAAATTCCATATACTGAAATGTAATGTGACCGATCCACCTTTACTCACGCACATTAGAATTTCCTTATAATCTAATAATTTATAAAAACAATTTTAATTTCCTATGAAATCTCTTTATTTAATTAATGCGATTCCAGATTCTCAAGAGTTTTCTTGGGTTAACTCACCGGCTAGAAATGGCTTTTCTTCGTAAAAAGGACTTAATCTCTCCTCGTGCTTTTTTAAAACATTTCAGGAATAATTTCCTGTTCCGCCATTAATCCAGTAAGGTTTCACTCCTATTGGGTTCCTGACCCTAATACCTAAACCAAATTACATACAATTTTTCTTGTACTTTGAAGGATGTAGAAAGTCCCATTTTATTAAAAGCACAGGAGCCAGTGCTAGTTATTTCTAGAGGGACTGAGAATAAAATCTTTATAATAGGGCTGTGAGAAACGTGAGTGCGGTTTGCATTTGAACTGATAAAAGTCGGTATCTATAAAGATTCCACATGAAGAACAATAAATATATACAGCATAATTTAGATTATAAAGGGTATCTCCACTGGAAAAATAAATGTTTTGTAGTCAGTTTTATGAAGAACAGGAGTAAAGAGCTGTGTCTTACCTCCAGTTTTTCAATAAAATGTCAGGAGCCCGGAAGGAAGTTAGAGTCCGTCGGGACTTGTCAGAGGACGTGGAGGAGGAGCTAGAGACCAGGAAGTTTTTGACTCGTTACTGGCTCCTGAACGTTTTATTGAAGAACTGGAGGTAAGGCATAGCTCCTTTACTCCTGTTCTTCAATAAAACTGACTACATAAAATGTATTTTACCAGTGGAGATACCTTTTAAATTAAAATGTCTGCATTGTTAATTTATGTTAATGGATGTTACTTAAGATCACGTCATATAAATAACTATCATGGTGTTGGAATAAATGTGTCTATCCTAGTTCTTATGTATCATTCATAACCATACGATATAATACTAGGGTGGGTTTCTGTTTTTTCTAGGGTAAGTTTCTTCTTTTATACCCTTCAATTATTAGTTCACGCTCTATAGTTTATACAGAGTAAATAAACACTGTTTAACCATTTGTTTTTTTATGGTCCCATTCTTCCCTTCTTTTTCTTTTACTTTAAACATTTTGGGGGTGGTTTTGCTTGTTCAGCGGCCAAACCAAACTATTACATTCAGAATAATGCTTAGCTATTAATTACTATGTATTTATTATATACTGTGATATTTTACCATTTGCTTGATTTCAACTTATACACTGCATTTATGATAATTCCTTGCTTTTTTTTCTTTTCTTTTTTCTATTTCCCTTTATACCTGAGCATTAAGCAATGCAGGAGGGACATAATTTGTTTACACTTCCCTTCAAGTATAAATTTAGAAATGTGATAGTTTATATACCTTTAAAGGGCAACTATACCAAAAAAATAGGAAATTTAAATTGACCATAACTGGAGACTATAATTCTTCCCAACCACCACTGCCCCTATTTCTTTAGGTATCCAATCTAAAACCTCTTAACTTCAGCTGTCAATCAGTTCCTTGCTCTCAAAAACTTTTCTGTGAGTAGTTTTACTGTAGCTGGAATGGTGACAGAGATTTGCAGTTGGAACTGGAGTGCTGTGTGCAGGCTCGCAGTCAGTTGGATTGTGGGGAAAAAGTCAGGTCGGATGGAAGTGGAGTGGAGGTTTAAAGAGGGGGGGGGGATACTGCTCCTAAACAAAACAATGTGCTGGATTGAAGGCATGCAGCAACACATGCACATCGGAGTAAGTGCTACTTACATGTATTCAATTATAGAGTAAGATGAGGTAAAGTCATTTTTTCAGTGTAGTGTCCCTTTAAGGGCAAGTCCAGTGGAAAAATAAAAACAATAAAAAAATAATGCGAAATCTAGGTTGGGGGGTCCTCTACATTATTTATTATTAGTTATTTATTCACTTTCCTTACCTTCATTCCATGATGTGTTGGGGTTATTAGATATCACCAGATCCAATGACACATCCTGTGTAGTACCTGATTATGTGTTGATGTAAAATGTATTTAAGGAATCTGGGTCTCCATACAAGTTCCCTTTGTTACAAAAGTACACTTTATAGGGCCCTAGCAGGGCGTCATTTAGGGGCCACTTTGCTCTTTGTATTGTATGGAGTAAAATACTGTTGTAGTTTTACTGCTTCTGAAGCTGGGCCCCTTAATGTTCCTGGGCCCTTGGCAAGTGCTTAGGTTGCCTTGTGGATAATCTGTCTTATATATTACAAGCCTGTAAGCTATATAAAGGTAGGGCGGTAGCACACAGTCATAGAGACAGTAGCAGGAGGTAAAACTTTACACGCCTTATTTGAAAGGTACGAGAGACACTTGATGTATGGAGAATATAGTTCCCTTTATCAGTGAGAGTAAATTATCTGTTGGTAAAAGGTGTTCTTGATGGAACAGTCATTCTAACATATTTTCCTTTATTCCTCTGGTTTAGGGCAGGTCCACTTGTGCAATTGGAGTGCGATTTGCGCTCGTCCAGGCGGTCCGGTTGGCATTGCCAATGATTGCTACTGGACAGTTCCCATCCTGCACAGCGCTCCTGTCCGTCATTGGTTTGCATGCGTGCTGCGATGACTTTTTGCAGATCACATGTGTGCCAATAACATAGATATGACCCGGAGCGCAGTGCACATGGAGCATTGTAAAACCCTGCATGGCGGCTAAGCGTGTGAGAGCGGGACCTGGAAAATATATTAAATATGTTACAAAAATGGGAAACTATTTAGATAGCAGGAGGTTAAATAGAAGCAAAAGAGGAGGGAGACAGACAGAAAATGTGTTGCAGTTTCCCTTAAAGGGACTAAACCCAATTTTTACACTTCGGATCTGAAAATATCCCCACTAAAAACTCCAAAAAATAGCATACAAGAAATAACATTAAAGTAAATGTAACCCTCAGTGAATGGCCACACCCCTCATGCTCCCTTGCCTAATCGTCCTTGAAAAGGATTGGCTAGAGGCTACTAGTGGGTGTGACCAACTATAAAAGTTCCTGCAGTACTTTGGACTGAGCATGTGTAAAGAACATAATGGTCAGTGACCACACTTGGTGATAAAACACAAACCCCAAGCTAGAAACATAAATATCCTAACACAAATCAAAATCAGAGTGAGACACAGATTACTGCTTTTAGATAAGGTGTTGTTCCTTCTGAAAGAGTGTTCTTTGAGGCTTTAGTTGTCCTTTAAGCATGCAATATTTCGTCCCGATCGACCGATAGTTACGGGTATCAGTCGATCGGCCAAAATAATTGCATGGCTTTTCGGCCGCGACATACCGTGCTTCACTCTGAATTGGGCGAATGCATGATCGGACATGCCTCTAGGGACTGCGCACTCTGGTGCGGCAAGAGTCGGGAGAGCAGAACGGTCGGACAGAAGGAAAATTGGATGTGTGTACCACCATAGACCATCCTCTACTCCAAAATGTACCACTAGGCATCGCAGACATATACCGGTAGGGTTCTTTCTTGTGCAACATTATCAGCAGATTTCAAATATGTCAGAATGTTGTCCTTTAACTGCACCAACATTATAGAAATTTAGCAATAAATCAAGCAACAAGATTTGACGACTAAACGGTACTTTCTGGGCGCAACATGGACTATGCGACCAGACCCATAAAAAACAAATTAGGATAAATGTCTCCCAATCGTAAAGGTAGCAATAAGCTACGAAATAGTGCGCCATTCCCCAATTTTCCATTTATCATCACAGCATTGAATATCCTTCCGTAGTCCTCGTTGAGCCGTCATTTTGGCGTTCTTTGGCCAGTTGGATCCTCTCCAACCTTTAATGAACAACATTGCATTGAAAAAATTGCAGTAAAACCTCCTCCATAAATCTGAGAACCCAAAGGGATATTTTTGTTGTTAATGGAAATGTTCTCCTAATTTCCTGTCCTCGTTTAAAAACGCGACCTTCGACGCTATGAAATACTGTTCAATCCATGGATATTTCACCGCATTATCCGTAGGTGGGGGAGGGAATGAAGCGAGATGATTGGACTTAAAAATAAAATGTTTTTTAAGGATTTTCGTGGTTAAAATCCCACGTTTCCTTTGTTTAAGAAGCTGCATCGTGGCGAGTAAGAACGTACATTGGATTGTCTTAACATGAAAAACACACCGTAATAATTATCATAGGAGCCAAATTATTGTCCTTACATGGAATTCTATTTTGTTGGTAATACTCTAAACTGAAAATGCTGACATTTTTTGTGCCATGAAATCGGACTTTAATTAAAGGGAAAGTCAAGATAAAATAAATAAGCATACATTGGTTCTTCAGTTCACAATTTGAAGACAGCCATATCTTTCTCTTATCAAACTATAACCTTAGTTCCTCGCCCCTCCTACAGAAGGTGTCGCAGACACTTTACAGTTTCACATTCTCGCGGGTTCTCGAGCAGTCAGAAAACCATTTGTACTCACTAGACAGGATGGCTGCAGGAATCAGGACATGGCAGAAGCTCCACAAAATGATGATTTCTTCACAATGTTGCTGGATCCAAAAGAAGAGAGTTTTATCTATTGCTAGTTAGGAAATATTCAGGGAGATTAGATCAAAAAGGTCTTTCTTTTAAAATGGTGCTAATTTTGCCCAACCAATCAGATCTTATTTAATATTTGAAAGCTAACATCTGATTGGTTGGGGCAAAGTTAGGACCCTTTTAACAATAAGAACTTTTATTGAATAACCCTGGTACAATTTCCTGTTTGCGGACCCCCTGATAGTGTTCTTATGGTTTTGCCCTTGACCCAGTCCCTGGGTGTGATTCAGTTGCTCAGTAGAGATCTGAGCATGTGTGACCATCCACAGCCAATCAGTAGAAATTACTTTTAGGAACATTCCAAGGAAGTGGTGTCCTTCTGGGACGAAGAACCATTACCGGAACTGAAATGGCATCTCAAGCAATGCATAAATCAACTTATTTTTTAAAAACAGAAAAAATATGACGAATACCCAGATATATGTTATATAGATTCCCCACTGAATGTGCCCTTTAAGGATTTCTTGTTGCACGTTTCTTTCCTTTCTTCCATATGAAAATAATGTGGGCGATTGCTGCTGCACATTTTGCAGATTTAAATAATGCAACATATGAATTGTGCAAAGATCCAGCAATGCCAAGTCAGGAAAATCTTTCATAAAGCAACATCTCTAGTTAAGGATATAACAAAATAGATTTCATACAAAGAAAGGCTTCCTTTCCTTTTATTTGTATGTATCAATAATTGTGAGTTGCCATAATGCTATCCCATCTACTTTAGTCAAGCCTACCTCCTTATAGATAACATGGATCACAGAGCACAGTCTAGATGGTACCAGCCTGTGATTGGCTATTGGTTTAAAGAGCTAAACAACATTTCTAAAAAGCTACGGCCAAGCTAAACGCTGTCAGAACCATTCAAACACCCCATTGCCCACGTTTTAACCAATTTACTTGGGATCCCAGAAAATGACTCCTTGACGATAACTTAAGGTGGAAGCGTATTGATAAGCTTATAAGGTTTTGTGTACGGCAGATCACCGCAGCCTGTATATTAATTCGAATTTTGTCTTGGTGTTTATGACGGCTTTAACACTTTGAACTGGCGGATATTTATCTGCAGTAATGGATGATAATGTACTTCCAACAAGGCAAGTCTTCCTCTCCGCATACATTATGGTCTTTCCTTGCAATGAATTCACATACTTTAGGTGTCAGGAACACATTATGGATTTATTGTGCTATGAACTGGATAAGTAACTGCGTGAAGCGAGAGGCGAGTGGATAATTATTTGTGAAATCAGTTGATGGGGGTGATGGTAATTGAACACTAGAGTCACGTGAATATTAAAACTGCCAATTCTACCACTTGGGAGGGTTCCATAGGAGCACAAACAGGGCTTGGCCCACTGTAGGTACACATACCTGTACGCTTTAAAGGGAATCTTTAGGTCAAAATACATTTTTCTTGGCTTATAACTACAACTGTGGATTCCATTGATTCATCGCAATAACAAATCATTTACAGTAGTAGAGTTTAAAGTTATCTTCCTTCCCATAGACAAAGCCCTTTAGTCACGTGGTGTGCGTTGTTCTGCCATTTGGAGGCTGCAGGGTGATATTAGCAGATAAAAGGGTGACAAACCACCATTACCTAAGCAGTAGAGATGGGCCAACTTTCGAAAGTTCGGTGTGTTTTCGAACTTTTTAGAAAGTTAAAAAGTTTGAATGAATTCAATTAAATATCAATGGTACTTAATAAATGGCTATGGGACCTGGGAAATGGTCTGGGGAACACGTTCAAATATCCAGGACTTTCCAAAAATCAATTTTACTCTCACTCGCGCTATTTTGAGCTCTGCGTTCGAACATTCGATAATTATCCCATAAAATCATATTGGTATATAGACATTTTACTTGCATATTCGTTAAATTTGATAATCAGTGGGATTAGGTCTGTGACACAGCTGAATGTAATCAAGAGACAGGTAATCAGAGCTGATTAGGTCTGTGACACAGCTGAATGTAATCAAGAGACAGGTAATCAGTGTGATTTAGGTCTGAACACAGCTGAAGTGTAATCAAGAGACAGGTAATCAGAGCTGATTAGGTCTGTGACACAGCTGAATGTAATCAAGAGCAGGTATCAGTACTGATTAGGTCTGTAACACAGCTGAATGTAATCAAGAGACAGGTAATCAGCACATGCTAGGTCTGTGACACAGCTGAATGAATAAAGAGACAGGTAATCAGCACTGATTAGGTCTGTGACACAGCTGAATGTAATAAAGAGACAGGTAATCATGTTGATTAGGTCTGTGATACAGCTGAATGTAATAAAGAGACTGGTAATCAGCGTCGATTAGGTCTGTGACCAGCGAATGTAATAAAGAGACAGGTAATCAGCACTGATTAGGTCTGTGACACAGCTGAATGTAATCAAGAGACAGGTAATCAGCAACTGATTAGGTCTGTGACACAGCTGAATGTATAAGAGACAGGTAATCAGCACTGATTAGGTTCTGTGACACAGCTGAATGTAATAAGAAGACAGGTAATCAGAACTGATTAGGTCTGTAACACAGCTGAATGTAATCAAGAGACAGGTAATCAGCACTGATTAGGTCTGACACAGGCTGAATGTAATAAAGAGACAGGTAATCAGGTTGATTAGGTCTGTGACACAGCTGAATGTAATAAAGAGACTGGTAATCAGTGCTGATTAGGTCTGTAACACAGCTGAATGTACTAGAGACTGGTAATCAGCGCTGATTAGGTCTGTGACACAGTTGAATGTAATAAAGAGACAGGTAATCAGCGCTGATTAGAATTGTGACAGCTGAATGTAATAAAGAGACAGGTATCAGCACTGATTAGGATTGTGACAAGCTGAATGTAATAAAGAGACAGGTAATCAGTGTGATGTAGGTCTGTGACACAGATGAATGTAATCAAGAGATGGTAATCACACTGATTAGGTCTGTGACACAGCTAAATGTAATAAGAGACAGGTAATCAGCGCTGATAGGTCTGACACGCTGAATGTAATAAAGAGACAGGTAATCAGCACTGATTAGGTCTGTGACACAGCTGAATGTTATAAAGAGACAGGTAATCAGAGCTGATTAGGTCTGTGACACAGCTGAATGTAATAAAGAGACAGGTAATCAGCGCTGATTAGGTCTGTGACACAGCTGAATGTAATAGAGAGACAGGTAATCAGAACTGATTAGGTCTGTAACACAGCTGAATGTAATCAAGAGACAGGTAATCAGCACTGATTAGGTCTGACACAGCTGAATGTAATAAAGAGACAGGTAATCAGTGTTGATTAGGTCTGTGATACAGCTGAAATGTAATAGAGAGACAGGTAATCAGCACTGATTAGGTCTGTGACACAGCTGAATGTAATAGAGAGACAGGTAATCAGAACTGATTAGGTCTGTAACACAGCTGAATGTAATCAAGAGACAGGTATCAGCACTGATTAGGTCTGTGACACAGCTGAATGTAATAAAGAGACAGGTAATCAGTGTTGATTAGGTCTGATACAGCTGATGTAATAAAGAGACTGGTAATCAGCGCTGATTGGATGACACAGCTGAATGTATAGAGATGGTAATCAGCGCGTGATTAGGTCTGTGAAAGTTGAATGTAATAAAGAGACAGGTAATCAGTGCTGATAAATTGTGACAGCTGAATGTAAAAAGAGACAGGTAATCAGCACTGATTAGGTCTGTGACAGCTGAATGTAATAAAGAGACAGGTAATCAGTGTGATTAGGTCTGTGACACAGAGTGAATGTAATCAAGAGATGGTAATCAGCACTGATTAGGTCTGTGACAGTTAAATGTAATAAGAGACAGGTAATCAGCGCTGATTAGGTCTGTGACACAGCTGAATGTAAAAAGAGAACGGTAATCAGCGCTGATTAGGTCTGTGACACAGCTAAATGTAATAAAGAGACAGGTAATCAGCGCTGATTAGGTCTGTGACACAGCTGAATGTAATAAAGATAAAGAGACAGGTAATCAGCGCTGATTAGGTCTGTGACACAGCTGAATGTAAAAAGAGACAGGTAATCAGCATGATTAGGTCTGTGACACAGCTGAATGTAATAAGAGACAGGTAATCAGCGCTGATTAGGTCTGTGACACAGCTGAATGTAATAAAGAGACAGGTAATCAGAACTGATTAGGTCTGTGACACAGCTAAATGTAATAAAGAGACAGGTAATCAGCGCTGATTAGGTCTGTGAAACAGCTGAATGTAATAAAGAGACAGGTAATCAGCGCTGATTAGGTCTGTGACACAGCTGAATGTAATAAAGAGACAGGTAATCAGCACGATAGGTCTGTGACACAGCTGAATGTAATAAAGAGACAGGTAATCAGCGCTGATTAGGTCTGTGACACAGCATGAATGTAATAAGAGACAGGTAATCGCGCTGATTAGGTCTGTGACACAGCTGAATGTAATAGAGAGACAGGTAATCAGAATGATTAGGTCTGAACACAGCTGAATGTAATCAGAGACAGGTAGGTAATCAGCACTGATTAGGTCTGTGACACAGCTGGAATGTAATAAGAGACAGGTAATCAGTGTTGATTAGGTCTGTGATACAGCTGAATGTATAGAGAGACAGGTAATCAGCACTGATTAGGTCTGTGACACAGCTGAATGTAATAGAGAGGACGAGTAACAGAATGATTGGTCTTGTATGTAACACATGAATGTAATCAAAGGACAGGTAATCAGCACTGATTAGGTCTGTGAACAGCTGAATGTAATAAAGAGACAGGTAACAGTGTTGATTAGGTCTGTGAACAGCTGAATGTATAAGAGACTGGTAATCAGCGCTGATTAGGCTGACACAGCTGAATGTATAAGATGGTAATCAGCGCTGATTAGGGCTGTGACACAGTTGAATGTAATAAAGAGACAGGTAATCAGCTGATTAGATTGTGACAGCTGAATGTAATAAAGAGACAGGTAATCAGCACTGATTAGGCTGTGACAGCTGAATGTAATAAAGAGACAGGTAATCAGTGTGATTAGGTCTGTGCACAGACTGAATGTAATCAAAGAGACGGTAATCAGCCACTGATTAGGTCTGTGACAGTTAAATGTAATAAGAGACAGGTAATCAGCGTGATTAGGTCTGTGACACAGCTGAATGTAATAAAGAGACAGGTAATCAGCGCTGATTAGGTCTGTGACACAGCTAAGAATAAAGAGACAGGTAATCAGCGCTGATTAGGTCTGTGACACAGCTGAATGTAATAAGAGACAGGTTAATCAGCGCTGATTAGGTCTGTGACACAGCTGAATGTAATAAAGAGACAGGTAATCAGCACTGATTAGGTCTGTGACCACAGCTGATGTAATAAAGAGACAGGTAATCACGCTGATTAGGTCTGTGACACAGCGAATGTAATAAAGAGACAGGTAATCAGAACTGATTAGGTCTGTGACACAGCTAAATGTAATAAAGAGACAGGTAATCAGCGCTGATTAGGTCGTGGACACAGCTGAATGTAATAAAGAGACAGGTAATCAGCGTAGTCTGATTAGGTCTGTGACACAGCTGAAGTAAAAAGAGACAGGTAATCAGCACTGATTAGGTTGTGACACAGCTGAATGTAATAAAGAGACAGGTAATAACGCTGATTAGGTCTGTGACACAGCTGAATTAATAAAGAGACAGGTAATCAGACGATTAGGTCTGTGACACAGTGAATGTAATAAGAGACAGGTAATCAGCACTGATTAGGATTGTGACAGCTGAATGTAATAAAGAGACAGGTAATCAGCACTGATTAGGTCTGTGACACAGCTGAATGTAATAAAGAGACAGGTAATCAGCACTGATTAGGTCTGTGACACAGTGAAGTAATAAAGAAAGGTAATCAGCGCTGATTGGTCTGTGACACAGCTGAATGTAATAAAGAGACAGGTAATCAGCACTGATTAGGTCTGTGACACAGCTGAATGTAATAAAGAGACAGGTAATCAGCACTGATTAGGATTGTGACAGCTGAATGTAATAAAGAGACAGGTAATCAGCACTGATTAGGTCTGTGACACAGCTGAATGTAATAAAGAGACAGGTAATCAGAACTGATTAGGTCTGTGACACAGCTGAATGTAATAAAGAGACAGGTAACAGCACTGATTAGGTCGTTGACACAGCTGAATGTAATAAAGAGACGAGTAATCAGAACTGTTAGGTCTGTGACACAGCTGAATGTAATAAAGAGACAGGTAATCAGCACTGATTAGGTCTGTGACACAGCTGAATGTAATAAAGAGACAGGTAATCAGCATGATTAGGTCTGTGACACAGCTGAATGTAATAAGAGACGGTAATCAGCACTGATTAGGTCGTGACACAGCTGAATGTAATAAAGAGCAAGGTAATCAGCACTGATAGGTCTGTGACACAGCGAATGTAATAAAGAGACAGGTAATCAGCATGATTAGGTCTGTGACAACAGCTGAAGAATAAAGAGACAGGGTAAATCCCTCTACGTGGGTATAAATCCCTCCGTACGTGGGTATAATCCCTCCGATTGGGTATAAATCCCTCATACGTGTGTGGACATAAAATCCCTCGTCACGCAGATATAATCCTCTATATGCAAGTGTATAAATCCCTCTACGTGGGTATAAACCTCCGTACGTGGGATAAATCCCTCGTTTACGCAGTTAAAATCCCTCCGACACTGGTATAAATCCCTCGTACGCGTTATAAATCCTCCGTACAGGTATAAATCCCTCCTACGGCATAAATCCCTCCGTCGGGTATAAATCCCTCCGTCACGTGGGTATAAATCCCTCCGACGCGGGTATAAAATCCCTCCGTACGAGGGTATAATCCAATCCTCGTACGGGGTATAAATCCCTCGTACGGGGTATAAATCCCTCCTCACGTGGGATAAATCCTCCATACGTGGGTTAATAAATCCCTCCATACGTGTGTGGACATAAATCCCTCTACGCAGATAAATCCTCCGTATGCAGTCTAAATCCTCCGTATGGATAAATCCCTCCGTACATAGTTAATCCTCCGTACTGGTTAAATCCCTCGTGACGTGTATAATCCCTCCGTACGGGTATAAATCCCTCCGTACGCTGTATAAAATCCCTCCGTACGGGTATAATCCCTCCGTAGCGGTATAAATCCCTCCGTACGTGGGTATAAATCCCTCGTACGTGTAGAATCCCTCCGACACTGTATAAATCCCTCCGTACGCGGGTATAATCCCTCCTACGCGGCGTATAAATCCCTCGATACGCGGTATAAATCCCCTCGACGCGGTATAATCCCATCCGTACGCGGTGATAATCCTCCGTACGCGGGTATAAATCCCTCAGTACGCGGGTATAAATCCCTCCACTACGGTGGTATAAATCCCTCCCTACGTGGGTATAAATCCCTCCATACGTGTGTGGACTAAATCCCTATACGCAGATATAAATCCTCCGTATGCAGGTATAAACCCTCCTACCGGATATAATCCCTCCGTACGCTGGTATAAATCCCTTCCGTACACTGGTTATAAATCCCTCCATACGTGGGTATAAATCCCTCAGTAACAGGCATAAATTCCTCTACACGGGCATAAATCCCTCGTGCGTGGGCATGAATCCCTTCATGCATGGGCATAAATCCCTGGATCCCAGGGTGATCTTTAACTATTGACCATGTGTTATTGACATTATTAAGGATTTGTTATTTGTGCTAAGTAATAAATCTGTGCAGGTTTAAGACCTTTAGGGGTGTTATTAACGCTAGTTTGGTTTAACAACAAACTCCTGTGACAGGTAAACCCTCCTCACTAACAGATGTCTCTTTATAACATCCATGGGGCGAGTAAACACAGGGCCATATTAGAAGGTCGGTGACCTGGCTTTCAAAGGGCTCAAATTCAATGTAGCTGTTGAGTAGAGTCATTAAAGCCTCCAATGGCTTCGCTGTGAGATCCTTTACTAGCCCCTTGCGTTTAATGTGAAAGTTATCCGCAATAAAAAGTGTGAAAACCGCTCTATCTGTCACTAACAAGATAACCCCCATCAGATAAGACATGTAGCCAAACACAGCCATACACTGATTTCTTTAACGCCTGTGGACTGATAGCCCACACAATGCAATTGTTTACAAAGTAGGTTCCTTTAACTATTATTATATATTTACAACGAGTGCTCCATAAACCCTCCATTTACTGGGAATGTGGATACAAGGCCATGAACATATAAACCATTCCATTCAAAATGGCAGCATGCAATGATGTCAGCTCTGAATTTAGAAATGAACCCTGGGCTTTCTTAGTTCTGGTTCTGCTTTCTGTAGCGAAATGGGCGTTGAAACTGCTCCAGGGGGTGTCTGTTTATTAGAAAGCCATCCAATTCCTATTTAACAATAATGATCAATATACGAATAAACTAGTCTGAACACTATATTTTAACTTACACAAACCTACCCATTCATTCCCATAATCCTTTGCTGATGCCAGTAGCAACCTTTTGGCCAGCTAGAATTTAATGGGACTGATATCACCAATCACATCATCAATGTAAATGTTTATTTTATTTACCCCGCCCGAGTTCATTATTCCATGACCCTTGTGTTTTAAACCGGTGCCTGGTGTCCATCTTCTCTGTTTCTCAGGCTTTGTACGAGAACATGTTAGTGGAACTTCCGTTTGCTAGTTTTCTTCCTATCCAAACTGTTGGGCACCAGCGCGGACGTGGACATCCATCACTTGGCCTCATTAGATCCAGAGATGTATAAATTTGCTCTTCCTGAAGAGTTACGAAGGAGATGTGGAGGAACTTGGGTTAAACTTCACTGTGGTTAATAACGATCTAGGGGAAGCTCAGGTAAGGAACTAAATCCTTAACATCACAGTGACCATGTCAGTGAATACAACTTCCTATATGGATTACTTCCCTTATTAACAAGGGGGCTTGGTCCAACTAGTACACACGGCAATGCGTGTATTGGAACGTATGCTCAGAGCACTATTGGGGCAGCTCCAATTGCTTTGGATTGGCAATGCGAATTTTAGAGCCTCCGCATGTATATTCGGGGCTATTTCCGGTAAACCTTGAAAGTATGGCCGTGTGTGTATACTTAGAGGGTTACCCATATATGAGGGTACTTAGAGGTTCCAAAAATACAGAATTTCCTAATGGATCGAACAGAACTTCAAATCCGGGATTTCCATCCAATTTTACCCTCCAGAATCTGAACATATCCCCTCTAAAAAACACCAATAAACTGTAAATAGACAATACAGTAATTAGCATTAAAGTAAATGTTACCATTGAAGAACTGGATGAAATAACTGTGTTATGTACAGTGACTGGCCACACCCCTGATCTCAGTCACATGCTCCCTGCCTAATCTGTCCTGTAAACAGGATTGGCTAGAAGCTACTGATGGGTGTGACCAACTGTAACAAGTTCCTGTAGTATCTTAGAACTGAGCATGTGTAAAAACATAATGGTCAGTGACCAAACTGTGTGATACTGGAACACTGGGAATAAGACACAAACCTCATGTTAGAAAGTTAAATTCTCAACAACCATATCAAAATGATAGGTGAGACACTGATAACTGTTTTATATTAATTCAATGTTGTTCTGAGGATTAGCTGTCCTTTAAAACAACGTATCTAATTGTACATTACGTAGTATCTCCCTCTGCTAATGGGTGGGGAAATTGAAAGTAACTGCAATACTTTGTTTCGTAGTGAAAGATTTCATCCTTAAATCTCAAATAAAGCTTCCTACACACGTGCACGCTCGCGCATCCGACTCACAATGCACTATGTGTACATGGATGAACAGTTTTGGTCGTGTATGGCGCTCGTCACACATCTTTCCCGCTGAACGCCCATACACTATAGTCGTCCGAAGCGGCTGTTGTGTGCGTATTGTGAGTAGGACCCCTAATCGCACGTGTTAACACTTCATTTAATCAGCAGGTTTCTAGGTGAAGCCAGTCTGTCTGGCACAGACCATCATCAATGGATCTATCTGTAAAACTTCCAACACTTTCTATAAAGAAAGTTTGTAAAGATGACTCATTTCTGGGGGGTGGCCATTAAATAGCCTGGTTTGTATTCAGGTTTATCTAGCCAGGTAATAACGGAGCAATAATCCAGCAAGCTGGGGACATTAAACGGCAGTTAAATCCTCCGCTCAAGGTGGTGCGAGGAAGCCTAATGGATTAGTCATTATTCTGTGTCCAGACTACAGTATGGCACCATCCTCATCTAACATTAACGTATTATAAAATGAACGCAAGGTGGGTGTCCTTCTCAGATTTAACACCACATCAGTGAAGGGGTAACCTATTTTATATAAAGTGATAATAAGGTTTTAATGTTTTATTAGGAACACATGACTATTTGAGGTTGAATAGAGACATGCGCCCTCACACAATACCCATAATAGTCTACAGCATCCAATCAATGTTCTCTAATTCAGTAACCTAGTAAAATGCATCTGATGGTTGTGGCAGTTTAGCAGAGAAAACATTGACCCATCACCTTAACATAAAGAATCTTTGCTCCATGGTTGTTCAAACAACATTCCAGATCTTTGTTTCTTTTATTTCGCTGTTGACCTGTAATGACATTGATGACTGTGTCTCTGTTAGGCATTTTACGTTTTTCTGGATCCGGATTTTCAGGCCACACACATTCAGATATATGTTAGAGGATACTGTTTCCTATATATAAATAAAATGTTAGTATATGTTGGAAATGTATACAACGGCTACGTTAATAATTTGTATATTCCCCCCTCTTGCAGGTTGTGAGTTGAAAGCAGGTGAAAGGACATCCCCGTAACTAGCGCTAATAGGATATCTTACATCCACCTGTGGCAGACTACAGGCTGAACAAACAGATCAGGCCTCACTGCTTGGCCTTTAACAGGGTCTTGCCAATGTGGTCAACCTTGAATGGTTGCGAATGTTCGATCAGCAGGAAATCCAGGTTAGAAGTTTTAAAGAGACCTCCATCTCTTTTCAAATGCTTTACCCAAATACTCGCTGCAAATAAGGTTCATCTTTCTGTGCACAGAAGAATAAACCAAATTTCTCTGCAGTGAGTCAAATTTGAGAACATTCACAGAGAAGAACAGACTGTGTTTTGCACTCTGACCTTCTCTTCTGTTTAATAAAAAGGACAAAACCATAAAAAGTGATTCATTCGCAGGTCAAATGGCAGCTACTAAAGATGTCTGAAGTGCTCGGCTTTCATTGCATTTCTAGTTACTAGAATGAAAAATATAATATTTAGACGTTGAATGAGAATTGTGATTAGAACATTTGTGCAGTTTTATCTCCGAGCACAGGATGGAATTTTTTCCTTCTGTAAATTATACGTTGTGACTCCAAAACAAAATGGCAGCTTACTTGCCCTATCGCCACATGATAACTATCGATCGCTCACCTAATCAGAGAGATTGATTGGTTAATTGGTTCACCCCACAAGGTAATTCATAAGGTGGCAGCGATCTGAAATATTCTTAAAGGAAGAGTAGTAAATAATGACTAATTGTTTTTATAATGTGCATCAAGATGGCAGGGGGGACAGATTGTGTAGATCACACATTTCATTATTTGTTTTTAATCTCTCTCTTCGCCCTCGTTTGTTCCCGCATCAGCCCCCTTAGTGAGGGCTATAGACCTTAATTAGTAGCCTATAGCAATAGTTAATCTAAAGGGCTACAGGACATCAGGACAGTCTGGGGCAGCAGGTCATGTATGGGAAGGGTAACAGTTGGTTAATCTTTTCCATACTTTCTACTGTTTCCAGGTATTTGATTTCCGGTGCACAAGTTCCTATTGCCTCGACGACTTGAAGTCATTTACAAACTATTCAGGCACGTTATTATTGGGGTGTAAATATCAGGGAATCGAATGGAACGTTCCCCCCGAATAATCTGTACATGGGGCCTGTTCTGGGGTATTTTTCTGCAATATTTTGTCAGATTTTGCTGTAAAGTTTGGTAAAAAAAGACAGTCACATTGAAAAGTTCTGCTGATATTTTACCCTGATCAAATGAAAGCCAGATGTGACAGTAGATCAGGTTAAACAATCTGCCCATATGTACACAGCCTAAGCAGTTTAAAGGTCAAGAGTTCCCTCTAGTGGCAACTTTTTTACAATAGCCCGCCGAAAGCGGTAATAAGACTGGAAATTGTTTCTTAAGGGTATCTAAACTGGGGGGAAAAGTTGTTTTTTTTTATATTTGCCCATTACTGTAAATTATAATTCCTCCATTTATTTGTTGATCAGCCCCTTTAGATATCCAATATAATCTTACATTTCAGCTGTCAATCAAGTGCATTATTAACATAAACCCTTCTACTGTGTGCAGTTTTTGCGGTAACTGGAATGGTGACAGTTGGTATATGTGAATTGCATGATGGGAAATACTGCCACATAGTGTAACTGAGCATGCTTACCCTCATAAAAGTCTGGTCGATGGAGAAGTAGTGTTTGGTAAAAGGGGAGGGGATACTGAGCCAATTAAGTACTGGATTGAAGCAACACACATCCATCAGAGTAAAGCTGGGTACACACAGTAACGATAAGCCCCGATAACCGTCGGATCCGACTGTATCGGGTCTTATCACTAGGTGTTACCTTCATTTTCCGAAGAACGAGCTAGACTCCCATAAAGGAGTTCTCGCGGCCAAGGGAAACACACAGTCCAAGCGTTCTCCCTATGAGTTCATATGAGTTTCATAGGGAGAATGCTCGGGACTGTGTATGCAGATCTTTGAAAGATAACAATTCCTGTTCTGTCATCTTCACTGATCTGTATGTGTGTACCCAGCTTATTACATGTACTCATGTAAGATTAAGATGAGGCACAGTCACTTTTTCATTATCGTTGCCCTTTTAAATGCTTGTTTACGCTTGGTTAAATATCATTAAGATAGAGAAGAGAAGAGATGGCTCGGGTTTTTAAAAAAAAAAAGTTCAGTTATCTCTTCTTTAATGCATTTAGATTAGAAGAAAACCTTATTTGTACATTTAACTTGTCCTTTAAGAAAGAAACCCGTTTTTCAGGCCCCTGTCTATTTCGTTTCAGTAATTTGACTAAATGACCAGCAGCCGTGGGGGACGCTTGATAGGGCGAGCGGCTGATTTATTTCTGTTACAGGAGGATATTCAGCCGACCTACCGTGATCAAAATCTTTTGGAGAGTCTGGAAAACTTCACAGACGAAGGAAAACGAAAATTGTTAAAATTGTCACCAGTTGCTCTAGGCCCCGTTGTTAGGATTTAAAGTAAGTGTTGTCCACCCACCCGTTCTAAGCTTTACATGGTCTTTCTGTCCTCCAACCCACGTGGCTAACCCCACCCACATTCTACCCACCTTTAAATGATCTCTCCTTTCTCCTAAACCACCTGTGATTGGGCCATTTGGCAATGCTGTCGTAGATCGAAGTAATATTATTTTTACCCATCATTCTGGGACAATTGCCCTAACAACAATGTGTGCTAATTTTGCCCCAACCAATCAGATCTTATTAACATTTGAAAGCTAACATCTGATTGGTTGGGGCAAAATCACCATTTTTAACGATAAGAATTTTATTGATACCCTGTAGTTGCAAAGCCACAGAGAGAAACAATGTGATCAATGTAGTGAAGACCTTATATTATATATTTTTTTAGTTTCTATTTATAATCCATAATCTAATAATCCCTTTGAGTAGATTATACTTGAAGGACAACAACACTGTACAAATTAACTTATATAAAATGAAACGACCTGGGGCACGGAGGGAGTTGATTTTTCCTACTTCCTTTCCTACAGTTAGTTGAGGAGCACCACAGCACAGATTTCATTTGCCAGGTTAGTGTCCTGACTTCTTGTATTAAAGATAGTGCTGAAGCACAGAGGAAGCCTGGCAGAAGCAGTTTTCTTTGTGCTGGTGCTCCTTACAGAAACAATATTGGGAGGGAGAATTACCAGTCCTACCTCCCTGCTCCAAGGTCTTCTCAGTTTAACTGTTTAAAAAAAAATAATAACAATTACACGCACTGTAGATCTCCTTTAAAGTAAAATATTTTGTGCCTGTTTCTGAAAGGTCTAGGCCCCACTAGGCTGTTTTGATTTGCGCTGCGTTAGCGCACTTCAATAGAAGAAGCGATCTCGCTGCATCGTGCGAATCTTGCGTGCTGCCTAGTGGGGCCTAGCCCTAGGTGTCCGATTGCTACCGCCCTGTGTCTTTTACATGTTCCCTTCATGTCGCGGTGATACATTGTGACCTTTTATGTTAAAAGTCAATTATAAGGACAGGGTGTGTACAAATAAACTGAATAAACCAAAAGTTAACACACAAGGAGTATTGAAACCTTCCACATGAAAGACTAGACTTGTTAGTATTAGATACAAAAAGTAATTATACCTTTTCCTTTCAATGAAAGGTGTGGGAAGATTTATTTATATGTACTCTTTAATAGTGAAGTGAGAATGTTATTTTGCCTTTAAACCTCCTCCAACCTTTATTTGTGTTCATTTGTTTAAATGGAATTCTGATTAACTTTTTGTTCCACTCCAGCTGCACATGTTAGAATGTCATCCATTGCATTCCAGGCAAATGCCGGTAATGATACAGATGGATAAAACAGAGGAATGTTCAGGGATATCCTGTTTGAATATAACCCAGAATGTGCCCACCAAATTGAGTATTACCATACAAGGCAGTGAAATCCAGCCATGATAAAAAAAGCTATAGGCAACTCTATAAGTAAAACCAAGGTAGAGGACTGGCTGGGGTCCACGCACACCTTACAGCAATTGTTTAACATTCTCATTCTGCAAATAAAACTCCAGACATGGGGATACCCAATGTTAAAAAGAGAGTGTTATGGAAGAAATACTTTCCAACTCTGCTAAATTTCCTGTCCAGGGCTGCCTACTAAAAAGATGCTTAAAGGGCAAACACAAACTGGTGACTTGTCAGTTATCTGCCCGCAACCCCAACTGCCTTCATTTGACTGTAATCTCAGGAAGTCACAACCTGATTGACTGCATGGAGGAGGGGGCTTCAATACTATCATTATGGTAGTAATGGTAGGTAATAAAGTGCGAATATATCAGTTGGGGTTGGGGGCAGGTAACTGACAATTGACCAGTTTTTTGTTTAAGGATGGACATTCCCTTTAAGGGCAAGTCTATCCCTCAAACAAAACATTGTATATAGGTAAACACAGCCAAAACTGCAATAGTTAGAAATCTGAGACTATAAGACTAACCCAAATGCTGCCCAATGCTTCTTTGTCTCTCTTTTTGCTTCCTGGTTCTTCCAGTTAGCAGCCATCAGTCGCTTATTTGGAGTTGACATCAGAGCCATTGACTGAATGTTATTCCCTACTGCCTTCTCTGAGCACATGCAAGCTTAAAAAGAGCTTAGAAAGCTTGGAGAGGAAGCAGACACCTTTTAATAGGCAGAAGGAAGGGCAAGAACATTTTGTGGCATAACCGCTTTCCAACTATTTGGTTTGTGAGTGATTTACCTATATATCATTTTCATTTAAAGGGGAACGGTGGTCTCCAACAACTTGATTTCAAATAAAGGCGAGTTCCTACCTTTAAAATGAACCATCAACCACACACTCTACGTGCTGCACAGCCCAAGATAGAAGAATCATTAATCATAAAGTTAGGGGGTGGGAGGTTCTGAATTGGCGGCCACAAATACTAGTTCCTCCTCTAATCTGCGGTTGGCACTTGCTCAGTTCAAGATAAGCAGAAGAAACCAGGAAGAGAATCGTGTTACAGGACTGAAGGAGTGTGGGAGGGGCCACAGGGGTTTCAAGGGGAGGGCCCAAGAGGAGGAGGATGACACACAGGGAAGTAGTGCATATCACACATAAAAATGTAAATATCTTCAAAACTATGTAAAAAAAATAATGAAGGTAAATTGCAAAAATACGCAGGAAAGCAATTCCTATCAATTTACCTAAAGTTCATTTTTGGACCACAGTTACCCTTTAATAAATATATCTAGGGCACTGTTGTAAAAGAGCAGGTTGTGTACAGACATACAGTGTATATGTAACGTTCCCATATATAACCACACATTGTAAAGAAGGGGCTTATTGCCCAAGGCTGCCGGTAAGGCCTTTGCTTCTGATATTGATCCCTTCTAATGTTTTATCCGTGTAAAACTAATATTAGACCCAGTTGTCAAGTGGGTGAAAACCGCCTTAAGATGAAAGTTTTATTATGTTTCTTCTCTCCACTCCAGCCTATTTACAGTTTGTAGACTCCAGCTATCAAGGTTACACCATTAACAAATTAAGAGCCCATTTGCAGCCAGATTAAACGTTCGACCGTAGCATTTCTGAAACTAATTAAAGCTTAATAACTTTTAAACGAGACTGTCGTAGAATTTTAAAAAATCATGCAAGTGGATATAATGTTAAGTTCCTGGCAGGTCAGAATAATGAATTGGTCAGAATTACTGGTGAGCTTGTAAGTATTCATTATGCCGAGCCAAGGGATTCGACCGTAACCCTTGATTTTCTTACATTGCAAAAAAAAAAAAAGCCAATCGCCCAGCGGCAGAGACGCACCAAATGAATTTCATCATCGTTCAAAAATAGCTTAACTTATGTCTTCCGACACTGAGGTGACCTTTTCCTATCAGAAAGCTGAATTCGTTTATTGATGGTGGTACCTAGAGTTTATGAATATTAATGTCCGTAAAGGGAAGGCGCTTAGAAAAAGATATATTCTAGTTAAAGGAAAATAAATTCAAGTACTGTTCAGACTGTCTCTGCAGTGATGTAATATCAGCTGTCTCTGCTGCCAGTGAACCTATAGGAGTGTAAGGGTCGAAGTTACCAAGCAACCTACTCTGGATGGTTGATGACATCACCATGACACTAAAATTTGAAAGTCTATATTATTATTATTACAACCATGCAAGTTCAGGTTTCTGTTTGAAGAAGCATTAGTTACATAATGCATAGGTAGTAAAATATAAATGATTATTATGATGGTGCATTTCTTACCACGGTATCATATCATTTTGAAGAAATCCTCTGTTGAATTCGCAGGTTTCTCACTAGGACAGCTGCAGGAAATCTAAATCCACCTTGGTGCATTGTGACGTTTCCTCTTTCTTCCTTGGAGCTGTATCCTGCATTCTGTATCCACAATGGAGGTTCCGATTTGGAAAGGCTTCCAACAGCAAGTACCTGTATGAATCTCTTAAAGCTTCCCGAGTTTTACGACGAACACCTGATGAAAAGCAAGCTACTTTACGCCATTGAATGTGCCGCCGCTTTGAGTTAAGCTGAGACCCAACCACATTGGCTCCAGAGAGGGCTAGTGATTGGTGCCTACTGTAAATCCAGCTGTGTATATAGGAGCTGGGTTGGTTTTGTAAGAAAAAAAAAATCAAATCAAATCCTGCCTTGATTAATGCTATAATTTAACACCTTATAAAGGGCAAGTTCACCCCTCTGATGAAAAATCAATATAGGTAAATCACCCCCATACCCACCAAACTGCAATAGTTAAAAATCTGTAAGATGTAACCCTAACCTGAAATGTTGATAAATGTTACCTCTCTTTCTGCTTCCTGATTTTACAATTAGGAGAAGTCAGTCATGTGTAAAAGTTGACATCGCAGCCAAGTTATTTGTGTTTTTCCCTATGTGTCTCCTGTGAGCATGTCTCAAGCTTGGAAAACTTGAAGAGGAGGTGGAAACTTTTGTGAGGCAGGGGAAAGGGAGATCATAAAAGATTATCCCGTCACTGTCAGATTTCTAACTGCATTTTTGAGATTTAGGGGTTATTGGCCTATAGATCATTTTTCATTTTAGGTTGAACATGCCCTTTAATACTGCATGTCCTGTCTTGACTAATAAATACCATGTGCAGTGTGTGCATCAAATACAAAGAGCACAAAGGGAATGCTGGGGAAATAACCAAAGAGGAGATCAGAATTGGTGCTGCTTGGGACCAGCAGTAACTTTGCAATACTTCTACCCAGAAAAGGCTTCTTACAGGATTGGGAATCGTCTCTAAGGACACAAAATAAAATGTGGAACTGGATTCCTGCTGCCACTTTGCATCTAAATAGTTTATAAATGAAAAATGCTGAATTTTAACTCTTTCATCGATAACTATTTCATTTGCTACACAGCGGTAACCATCAAACCTGTCACTTAAGATTTTGTTTGCCCTTTAATTAACCCCCGCAAAAGGTTGGAATATCATTTTAATGATTCTGTACAATGTAAATCCGGATCTGAACTGAGCTCAACCCCATGTGAATAAAAATTGTTTTCGTTTCCATTTCGTACAGAATTTTTGTACCTCTTTTCCCCATGTAGTAGAGTTGACGCTATGAAGATGATTATACGGTAACATCTATTAATATTATTTCAACATCTCTTGTATGACGGTGTGTGTTTTGTACATGTTATGTTCAGAAATAGAGAGACGATACATTGCTGTTTACACCCCCCATCTGCTGTAAATAAGACACCTTACTCTTAATGACCCACATTACATCTCTGTTCTGAGCCCATTAAAGGGAAGTCCATCCCTCTGGGGAAAAATCAGTATGTTATGCAGCACCTAAACCTAGAGTTCGCTTTGTTCCAATGTTGAAATCTCTCTCCTCGAAACCACCGCCATGGCTCTGCACTTTCCATTCACTTCCCGTAAGGCAGTCAGACTCGTCCGCGACCTCACAGCCAATCACTGACTGCCATTCCCGGAGCAGCCTCCACTGAAGCTGCTCGGGAACAGAAAAAGGACACAGCCGTGGAGAGGGTGCGAAGAGACAGAAGCGGCGTGGATTGCGAACTTGCAAGTATGAATTCTCATGCTGGGAACCAAAATGAACTCTAAGTTAGGGGGTCCTGCATAACATACTCATTTTTTCCCAGAGGGTTGGACATTCCCTTTAAGGTTATTTTGTATTTGCTATTCTATGACACCAACACTATAAGGTCGTAAGTAACTACAGAGATGTATAGATATTTCACTGCATTAGTTCTCGGCAGTACTACACATATCAGTGATACATTGGAAACATTGCACTAGCTAAGTAGTTGGTCAGTGTCTGATCTGCACACGGACTGTTGGGGTTAATTCAATGTCGACTTTATTTATCCCCAACAGTCTGGCAAACACTCAGCACACAAGTCGTTGATCCATATTATAATTTGGCTTGAAAGAGGCAAATTGCTGCTCTTTCTTTTCTTCTTCTCTTTTCTTCTTCCTATTTTTGGACTGTATCTTCTCCCACAGTTTTCAGGTTAGGGACACCAAGGGATAAATGTTAGAGTGCGCTATTACCTGCTAGAATCCGTGGAAACATTACCGCATTGTCACACAATTTATGGACATTTTTTGACGAAGGGTACCGTGGTCTTATTACAAAGCACATTTATACCTTTAACCACCCGTGCTTCTAGCTGCAATCTATGCAAAGTTACAGTTTATAAGGGTGGTGTTTCCAGCTACACATGACACACACCATTGCTCGCCACAACTGCCATAGGCCTGACATGCCCAGTTGTATCTACGTGCTGTAACAGAGCATCATCCTTCCCATTTGTAAAGCTAGCCACAAGCCTGAAAAGCGAACTATTTAGATGAATGGACAGAGAATGGTTCAGGTCTTTAATAGCTTTAAAAAAAAAAAATTATTGTGGGGGGGGGTGGTTTTCTATACAGCACATCATGTGACTGTTACACGTCCTTGTTTATTTTGACTGTCAGATTTACTTCACAAGCCTATAACAGAGAAGCTTTAGACTCCTACGCTTTTCTCTTATAATGTACAGCCTGTGTCACAGACTAATCAAGCGCTGATTACCAGTCTCTTTATTACATTCAGCTGTGTCACAGACCTAATCAGTGCTGATTACCTGTCTCTTTATTACATTCAGCTGTGTCACAGACCTAATCAGTGCTGATTACCTGTCTCTTTATTACATTCAGCTGTGTCCAGACCTAATCAGTGCTGATTACCTTGTCTTTTATTACATTCAGCTGTGTCACAGACCTAATCAGTGCTGATTACCTGTCTCTTTATTACATTCAGCTGTGTCACAGACCAATCAGTGCTGATTACCTGTCTCTTTATTACATTCAGCTGTGTCACAGACCTAATCAGGCTGATTACCTGTCTCTTATTACATTCAGCTGTGTCACAGACCTAATCAGCGCTGATTACCTGTCTCTTTATTACATTCAGCTGTGTCACAGACCTAATCAGCGCTGATTACCTGTCCTTTATTACATTCAGCTGTGTCACAGACCTAATCAGTGCTGATTACCTGTCTCTTTATTACATTCAGCTGTGTCCCAGACTAATCAACACTGATTACCTGTCTCTTTATTACATTCAGCTGTTCACAGACCTAATCAGTCTGATTACCTGTCTCTTTATTACATTCAGCTGTGTCACAGACCTAATCACCTGATTACCTGTCTCTTTATTACATTCAGCGTGTGTCACAGACCTAATCAGTCTGATTACCTGTCTCTTTTTACATTTAGCGTGTCACAGACCTAATCAGCGCTGATTACCTGTCTCTTTATTACATTCAGCTGTGTCACAGACCTAATCAGCGCTGATTACCTGTCTCTTTAATACATTCAGCTGTGTACAGACCTAATCAGCGCTGATTACCTGTCTCTTTATTACATTCAGCTGTGTCACAGACCTAATCCTGCCTGATACCTGTCTCTTTATTACATTCACTGTGTCACAGACCTAATCAGCGTGTGATTACCTGTCTCTTTATTACATTCAGCGTTCACAATCCTAATCAGCGCTGATTACCTGTCTCTTTTATTACATTCAGCTGTGTCACAGACCTAATCATGCTGATTACCAGTCTCTTATTACATTCATCTGTGTCACAGACCTAATCAGGCCTCTGATTACCTGTCTCTTTATTACATTCACTTTGTCCAGACCTAATCAGCTCTGATTACCTGTCTCTTGATTACATTCAGCTGTGTCACGACCTAATCACGCTGATTACCAGTCTCTAGTACATTCAGCTGTGTCAGTCCTAATCAGCGCTGATTACCTGTCTCTTTATTACATTCAGCTGTATCACAGACCTAATCAACACTGATTACCTGTCTCTTTATTACATTCAGCTGTGTCACAGACCTAATCAGTGCTGATTACCTGTCTCTTGATTATATTCAGCTGTGTTACAGACCTAATCAGTTCTGATTACCTGTCTCTCTATTACATTCAGCTGTGTCACAGACCTAATCAGTGCTGATTACCTGTCTCTTTATTACATTCAGCTGTGTCACAGACCTAATCAGCTCTGATTACCTGTCTCTTTATTACATTCAGCTGTGTCACAGACCTAATCAGTGCTGATTACCTGTCTCTTTATTACATTCAGCTGTGTCACAGACCTAATCAGCGCTGATTACCTGTCTCTTTATTACATTACTGTCACAGACCTAATCAGTGCTGATTACCAGTCTCTTGATTACATTCATCTGTGTCACAGACCTAATCACCTGATTACCTGTCTCTATTACATTCAGCTGTCACACCTAATCAGTGCTGATTACCTGTCTCTTTATTATACATTCAGCTGTCACAGACTAATCAGCGCTGATTACCTGTCTCTTTATTACATTCACTGTGTCACAGACCTATCAGCGCTGATTACCGTCTCATACATCAGCTGTGTCAGTCCTAATCAGCGCTGATTACCGTCTCTTTATTACATTCAGCTGTTCACAGACCTAATCACCTAATTACCTGTCTCTTTATTACATTCAGCTGTGTCAAGACCTAATCAGTGTGATTACCTGTCTCTTGATACATTCAGCTGTGTACAGACCTAATCAGCTGATTACCTGTCTCTCTATTACATTCAGCTGTGTCACAGACCTAATCAGCTCTGATTACCTGTCTCTCTATTACATTCAGCTGTTCACAGACTAATCAGCCTGATACCTGTCTCTTTATTACATTCAGCTGTGTCAACCTAATCAGTGCTGATTACCTGTCTCTTGATACATTCACTTCACTGTGTAACAGACCTAATCAGCGCTGATTACCTGTCTCTTTATTACATTCAGCTGTGTCACAGACCTAATCAGTGCTGATTACCTGTCTCTTTATTACATTCAACTGTGTCACAACCTAATCACGCTGATTACCTGTCTCTTTATTACATTCAGCGTCACACATCTACAGCGCTGATTACCTGTCTCTTATTACATTCAGCTGTGTCACAGACCTAATCAGTGCTGATTACAGTCTCTTATACATTCATCACTGTGTCACAGACCTAATCACTCTGATTACCTGTCTCTTTATTACATTCAGCTGTGTCCAGACCTAATCAGCGCTGATTACCTGTCTCTTGATTACATTCAGCTTGTGTCACAGACCTAATCAACGCTGATTACCTCTCTATACATTCAGCTGTGTCAGCCTAATCAGCGCTGATTACCTCTCTTTATTACATTCAGCTGTATCACAGACCTAATCAACACTGATTACCTGTCTCTTATTCATTCAGCTGTGTCCCAGACCTAATCAGTGCTGATTACCTGTCTCTTGATTATCTTCAGCTGTGTTACAGACCTAATCAGTTGATTACCTGTCTCTTATTACTTCAGCTGTGTCACAGACCAATCAGTGCTGATTACTGTCTCTTATTACATTCGCTGTGTCACAACCTAATCAGCTCTGATTACCTGTCTCTTTATACATTCAGCTGTGTCACAGACCTAATCAGTGCTGATTACCTGTCTCTTTATTACATTCAGCTGTGTCACAGACCTAATCAGCGCTGATTACCTGTCTCTTTATTACATTTACTCGTCACAGACCTAATCAGTGCTGATTAACCAGTCTCTTATTACTACATTCATCTGTGTCCACAGACCTAATCAACACTGATTACCTGTCTCTCTATTACATTCAGCTGTCACAATCCTAATCATGTGATTACCTGTCTCTTTATTACATTCAGCTGTCACAATTCTAATCAGCGCTGATTACCTGTCTCTTTATTACATTCAACTGTGTCACAGACCTAATCAGCGCTGATTACCAGTCTCTAGTACATTCAGCTGTGTCAGTCCTAATCAGCGCTGATTACCAGTCTCTTTATATCATTCAGCTGTATCACAGACCTAATCAACACTAATTACCTGTCTCTTTATTACATTCAGCTGTGTCAAAACCTAATCAGTGCTGATTACCTGTCTCTTGATTACATTCAGCTGTGTACAGACCTAATCAGTTCTGATTACCTGTCTCTATTACATTCAGCGTGTCACAGACCTAATCAGTGCTGATTACATGTCTCTCTTTATTACATTCAGCTGTATCACAGACCTAATCACACTGATTACCTCTCTTTATTAACTCGCTGTGTCACAGACCTAACAGTGCTGATTACCTGTCTCTTGATTACATTCAGCTGTGTTACAAGACCTAATCAGTCTGATTACCTGTCTCTTTACATTCAGCTGTGTCACAGAGACCTAATCAGCGCTGATTACCTGTCTCTTTATTACATTCAGCTGTGTTCACAGACCTATCAGTGCTGATTACCTGTCCTTATTACATTCAGCTGTGTCACAGACCTAATCAGCGCTGATTACCTGTCTCTTGATTACATTCAGCTGTGTCACAGACCTAATCAGTCTGATTACCTGTCTCTTATTACATTCAGCTGTTGTCACAGACCTAATCAACACTGATTACCTGTCTCTTGATACATTCAGCTGTGTCACAACCTAATCAGCTGATTACCTGTCTCTTGATTACATTCAGCTGTGTCACAGACCTAATCAGCACTGATTATCAAATTAACGAATATGCAAGTAAAATGTCTATATACCAATATGATTTATGGGATAATTATCGAATGTTCGAATCGAGAGCTCCAAAATATAGCGCAGTGAGAGTAAAATTGATTTTGGAAAGTCCTGGATATTTGAACGTGTTCCCCAGACCATTTCCCAGGTCCCACAGCCATTTACATTAAGTTACCATTGATATTAATGAATTTCATTCAAACTTTTTAACTTTCTAAAAAGTTCGAAAACAGACCGAACTTTCGAAAGTTCGCCCATCTCTACTGCTTAGGTAATGGTGGTTGTCACCCATTTTATCTGCTAATATCATCCCGCAGAAGCCCTTTAGTCACGTGTGTGCGTTGTTCTGCCATTTGGAGGCTGCGGAGTGATATTAGCAGATAAAATGGGTGACAAACCACCATTACCTAAGCAGTAGAGATGGGCGAACTTTCGAAAGTTCGGTCTGTTTTCGAACTTTTTAGAAAGTTAAAAAGTTTGAATGAAATTCAATTAAAATATCAATGGTAACTTAATGTAAATGGCTGTGGGACCTGGGAAATGGTCTGGGGAACACGTTCAAATATCCAGGACTTTCCAAAAATCAATTTTACTCTCACTCGCTCTATTTTGGAGCTCTCGCATTCGAACATTCGATAATTATCCCATAAAATCATATTGGTATATAGACATTTTACTTGCATATTCGTTAATTTGATAATCAGTGCTGATTAGGTCTGTGACACAGCTGAATGTAATCAAGAGACAGGTAATCAGAGCTGATTAGGTCTGTGACACAGCTGAATGTAATCAAGAGACAGGTAATCAGAAAAAAAAATAATAACAATTACACGCACTGTAGATCCCTTAAAGTAAATATTTTGTGCCTGTTTCTGAAAGGTCTAGGCCCCACTAGGCTGTTTGATTTGCGCTGCGTTAGCGCACTTCAATAGAAGAAGCGATCTCGTGCAATCGTGCGAATCTTGCGTGCTGCCTAGTGGGGCCTAGCCCTAGGTGTCCGATTGCTACCGCCCTGTGTCTTTTAACATGTTCCCTTCATGTCGCGGTGATACATTGTGACCTTTATGGTAAAAGTCAATTATAAGGACAGGGTGTGTACAAATAAACTGAATAAACCAAAAGTTAACACACAAGGAAGTATTGAACTTCCACATGAAAGACTAGACTTGTTAGTATTAGATTACAAAGTATATTATACCTTTTCCTTCAATGAAAGGTGTGGGGAAGATTTATTTTATAGTACTCTTTAAATAGTGAAGTGAGAATGTTTATTTTGCCTTTAAACTCCTCCAACCTTATTTGTGTTCATTTGTTTAAATGGATTCTGATATACTTTATGTTCCACTCCAGCTGCACATGTTAGAATGTCATCCATTGCATTCAGGCAAATGCCGGTAATGATTACAGAGGATAAAACAGAGGAATGTTCCAGGGAATCCTGTTTGAATATAACCCAGAATGTGCCCACCAAATTGAGATTATACCATACAAGGCAGTGAAATCCAGCCATGATAAAAAGATAGGCAACTCTTTAAGTAAAACCAAGGTAGAGGACATGGCTGGGGGTCCACGCACACCTTACAGCAATTAGTTATAACATTCTCATTCTGCAAATAAAACTCCAGACATGGGGATATACCCAAATGTTAAAAAAGAGAGTGTTATGGAAGAAATACTTTTCCAACTCTGCTAAATTTCCTGTCCAGGGCTGCCTACTAAATAAGAGCTTAAAGGGCAAACACAAACTGGTGACTGTCAGTATCTGCCCGCAACCCCAACTGCCTTCATTTGACTGTAATCTCAGGAAGTCACAACCTTGATTGACTGCATGGAGGGAGGGGGCTTCAATAACTATATTATGGTTAGTAATGCAGGTAATAAAGTGCTGAATATATCAGTTGGGGTTGGGGGCAGGTAACTGACAATGACCAGTTTTTTGTTTAAGGATGGACATTCCCTTTAAAGGGCAAGTCTATCCCTCAAACAAAACATTGTATATAGGTAAATCACAGCCAAAACTGCAATAGTTAGAAATCTGAGAGCTATAAGACTAACCCGAAATGCTGCCCAATGCTTCTTGTCTCTCTTTTTGCTTCCTGGTTCTTCCAGTGCAGCCATCAGTCGCTTATTTGAGAGTTGACATCAGAGCCATTGACGAATGTTATTTCCCTACTGCCTCTTCGAGCAATGCAAGCTTATAAAAAGAGCTTAGAAAGCTTGGAGAGGAAGCAGACACCTTTTAATAGGCAGAAGGAAGGGCAAGAACATTTTGGTGAATACCGCTTTCCAACTATTGTGGTTTGTGAGTGATTTACCTATATATCATTTTCATTTAAAGGGGAACTGTGGTCAACCAACTTGATTTCAAATAAAAGGCCGAGTTCCTACCTTTAAAATGAACCATCAACCACCACTCTACGTGCTGCACAGCCCAAGATATGAAGAATCATTAATCATAAGGAGGGGGTGGGAGGTTCTGAATTGGCGGCCACAAATACTAGTTCCTCCTCTAATCTGCGGTTGGCACTTGCTCAGTTCAAGATAAAGCAGAAGAAACCAGGAAGAGAGATCGTGTTACAGTGACTGAAGGAGTGTGGGAGGGGCCACAGGGGGTTTCAAGGGGAGGGCCACAGGAGGAGGCAGGAGACACACAGGGAGGATGTATCATATCACACATAAAAATGTAAATATCTTCAAACTATGTAAAAAAAATAATGAAGGTAAATTGCAAAAATACGCAGGAAAGCAATTCTATCAATTTACCTAAAGTCATTTTTGGACCACATTACCCTTAATAAATATATTAGGGCACTGTGTAAAGAGAGCAGGTTGTGTACAGAAATACAGTGTATATGTAACGTTCCCATATATAACAACACACATTGTAAAGAAGGGGCTTATTGCCCAAGCTGCGGTAAGGCCTTTGCTTCTGATATTGACGACCTTCTAATGTTTTATCCGTGTAAAACTAATATTAGACCCAGTTGTTCAGTGGGTGAAAACCGCCTTAAGATGAAAGTTTTATTATGTTTCTTCTCTCCCACTCCAGCCATTATTTACAGTTTGTAGACTCCAGCTATCAGAAAGGTTACACCATTAACAAATTAAGAGCCCATTTGCAGCCAGATTAAACGTTCGACCGTAGCATTTTCTGAAACTAATTAAAGCTTAATAACTTTATAAACAGAGACTGTCGTAGAATTTTAAAAAATCATGCAAGTGGATATAATGTAAGTCCTGGCAGGTCAGAAAATGAATTGGTCAGAATTACTGGTGAGTGGAAGTATTTCATTATGCCGAGCCAAGGGGATCGACCTAACCCTTGATTTCTTTACATTGCAAAAAAAAAAAAAGCCCATCGCCCAGCGCAGAGACGCCACCAAAATGAATTTCCATCTGTTCAAAAATAGCTTAACTTATGTCTTCCGACACTGAGGTGACCTTTCCCTATCAGAAAGCTGAATTCGTTATTGATGGTGGTACCTAGAGTTTATGAATATTAATGTCCGTAAGGGAAGGCGCTTAGAAAAAGATATAGTTCTAGTTAAAGGAAAATAAAATTCAAGTACGTTCAGACTGTCTCTGCAGTGAGTAATATCAGCTGTCTCTGCTGCCAGTGAACCTATAGGAGTGTAAGGGTCGAAGTTACCAAGGCAACACTACTCTGGATGGTTGATGACATCACAATGACACTATAATTTGAAAGTCTATATTATTATTATTACAACCATGCAAGTTCAGGTTTCTGTTGAAGAAGCATTAGTTACATAATGATAGGTAGTAAATATAAATGATTATTATGATTGGTGCATTTCTTACCACGTAATCATATCATTTTGAAGAAATCCTCTGTTGAATTTGCAGGTTTCTCACTAAGGAAAGGCTGCAGGAAATCTAAATCCACCTTGGTGCATTGTGACGTTTCTCTTTCTTCCTAGGGCTGTATCCTGCATTCTGTATCCACAATGGAGGTTCCGATTTGGAAAGGTCTTCCAACAGCAGTACCTGTATGAATCTCTTAAAGCTTCCCGAGTTTTACGACGAACACCTGATGAAAAGCAAGCTACTTTACGCCATTGAATGTGCCGCCGCTTTGAGTTAAGCTGAGACCCAACCACATTGGCTCCAGAGAGGGACTAGTGATTGGTGGCCTACTGTAAATCCAGCTGTGTATATAGGAGCTGGGTTGGTTTTGTAAGAAAAAAAAAATCAAATCAAAATCCTGCCTTGATTAATGGCTATAATTTAACAACCTTAAAAGGGCAAGTTCACCCCTCTGATGAAAAAATCAATATAGGTAAATCACCCCCCATACCCCAAACTGCAAGTTTAAAAATTGTAGATGTAACCCTAAATGAAATGTGATAAATGTTACCTCTCTTTCTGCTTCTGATTTTACAATTAGGAGAAGTCAGTCATGGATGTAAAAGTTGACATCGCAGCCAATGTTATTTGTGTGTTTTCCATGTGTCTCCTGTGAGCATGCTCAAGCTTGGAAAAGCTCTGAAGAGGAGGTGGAAACTTTTGTGAGGCAGGGGGAAAGGGAGATCATAAAAGATTATCCCGTCATCTGTCAGATTTCTAACTTGCATTTTTGAGATTTAGGGGTTATTGGCCATAGATCATTTTCATTTTAGGTTGAACATGCCCTTTAATAACTGCATGTCCGTCTTTGACTAATAAATACCAATGTGCAGTGTGGGCATCAAATACAAAGAGCCAAAGGGAATGCTGGGGAAATTACAAGAGGAGATCAGAATTGGTGCTGCTTTGGGACCAGCAGTAACTTTGCAATACTTCTACCCAGAAAAAGGCTTCTTACAGGATTGGGAATCGTCTCTAAGGACACAAAATAAATGTGGAACTGGATTCTCTGCTGCCACTTTGCATCTAAATAGTTTATAAATGAAAAATGCTGAATTTTAACTCTCTTCATCGATAACGTATTTCATTTGCTACACAGCGGTAACCATCAAACCTGTCACTTAAGATTTTGTTTGCCTTTAATTAACCCCGCAAAAGGTTGGAATATCATTTTAAGTGATTCTGTACAATGTAAATCCGGATCTGAACTGAGTCAAACCCATGTGAATAAAAATTGTTTTCGTTTCCATTTCTGTACAGAATTTTTGTACCTCTTTTCCCCATGTAGTAGAGTTGACGCTATGAAGATGATTATACGGTAACATCTATTAATATTATTTCAACATCTCTTGTATGACGGTGTGTGTGTTTGTACATGTTATGTTCAGAAATAGAGGGACGATACATTGCTGTTTACACCCCCCATCTGCTGTAATAAAGACCACCTTACTCTTAATGACCCACATATACATTCTGTTTGAGCCCATTAAAGGGAATGTCCATCCCTCTGGGGAAAAATCAGTATGTTATGCAGCACCTAAACCTAGAGTTCGCTTTGGTTCCAATGGGAAAATCTCCGAGAAACCACCAGCCAGGCTCTGCACTTTCCATTCACTTCCCGGTAAGGCAGTCAGACTCGTCGCGACCTCACAGCCAATCACATGACTGCCATTCCCGAGCAGCCCCACTGAAGCTGCGGAACAGAAAAAGGACACAGCGTGGAGAGGGTGGGCGAAGAGACAGGAAGCGGCGGTGGATTGCGAACTTGCAAGTATGAATTCTCATGCTGGGAACCAAAATGGACTCAAGTTGAGGGGGTCCTGCAAACCTACTCATTTTTTCCAGAGGGTGGACATTCCCTTTAAGGTTATTTTGTATTTGCTATTCTATGACACCAACACTATAAGGATCGTAAGTAACTACAGAGATGTATAGTATTTCACTGCTATTAGTTCTCGGCAGTACTACACATATCAGTGATACATTGGAAACTTGCACTACTAAGTAGTTGGTCAGTGTCTGATCTGCACACGGACTGTTGGGGTTAATTCAATGTCGACTTTATTTTACCCCAACAGTCTGGCAAACACTCAGCACACAAGTCGTTGATCCATATTTATTAATTTGGCTGAAGAGGCAAATTGCTGCTCTTTCTTTTTCTTCTTCTCTTTCTTCTTCCTATTTTTGGACTGTATCTTCTCCCACAGTTTCAGGTTAGGACACCAAAGGTAAATGTTAGAAGTGCGCTATTACCTTGCTAGGAATCCGTGGAAACATTACCGCATTGTCACAAATTTATGACATTTTTGAGCGAAGGGTAAACGTGGTCTATTCAAAGCACATTATATACCTTAAACCCGTGCTTCTAGCTGCAATCTATGCAAAGTTACAGTTTATAAGGGTTTGGTGTTTCCAGCTAGCCAATGCCAGCACCATTGCTCGCCACCACTGCCATAGGCACTGAGCATGCCCAGTTTTATCCTACTGCTGTAACAGAGCATCATCCCCTTCCATTTGTAAGCTAGCCACAAGCCTGAAAAGCGAACTATGTAGATGAATGGACAGAGAATGGTTTGCAGGTCTTTAAATAGCTTTAAAAACAAAATAAATCTGGGGGGGTGGGTTTCTTATACAGCACATCATGTGACTGTTACACGTCCTTGTTTATTTTGACTGTCAGAGTGTTAACTTCACAAGCCTATAACCAGAGAAGCTTTAGACATCCTACGCTTTCTCTTAATAATGTACAGCTGTGTCACAGACCTAATCAGCGCTGATTACCAGTCTCTTTATTACATTCAGCTGGTCACAGACCTAATCAGTGCTGATACCTGTCTCTTTATTACATTCAGTGTGTCACAGACCTAATCAGTGCTGATTACCTGTCTCTTTATTACATTCAAGCTGTGTCACAGACCTAATCATGCTGATTACCTGTCTCTTTATTACATTCAGCTGTGTCACAGACCTAATCAGTGCTGATTACCTGTTCTTATACATTCAGCTGTGTCACAGACCTAATCAGTGCTGATTACCTGTCTTTTTATTACATTCAGCTGTGTCACAGACCTAATCAGCGCTGATTACCTGTCTATTACATTCAGCGTGTCACAGACCTAACAGCGCTGATTACCGTCTCTTTATTACATATTCAGCTTGTGCACAGACCTAATCAGGTCTGATTACCTGTCTCTTTTATACATTCAGCTGTGTCACAGACCTAATCAGTGCTGATTACCTGTCTCTTTATTACATTCAGCTGTGTCACAGACCCATATCAACACTGATTACCTGTCTCTTTATTACATTCAGCTGGTCAAAACCTAATCAGTCTGATTACCTGTCTCTTTATTACATCAGCTGTGTCACAGACCTAATCAACTGATTACCTGCTCTTTATTACCTCAGCTGTGTCACAGACCTAATCAGTATGATTACCTGTCTCTTATTACATTTTAGCTGTCACAGACTAATCAGCGCTGATTAACTGTCTTATTACATTCCGCTGGTCACAGACCTAATCAGCGCTGATTACCTGTCTCTTTATACATTCAGCTGTGTACAGACCTAATCAGCGTGCTGATACCTGTTCTTTATACATTCAGCTGTGTCACAGACCTAATCCAGTGCTGATTACCTGTCTCTTATTACATTCAACTGTGTCACAGACCTAATCAGGCTGATTACCTGTCTCTTTATTACATTCAGTCTGTCACAACTAATCAGCGCTGATTACCTGTCTCTTTATACATTCAGCTGTGTCACAGACCTAATCAGTGCTGATTACGTCTCTTATTACATTACTGTGTCACAGACTAATCAGTCTGATTACCTGTCTCTTTTATAATTCAACTGTGTCCAGACCTAACCAGCGTTGATTACCTGTCTCTTATTACAATTCAGCTGTGTCACAGACCTAATCAACGCTGTTACCGTCTCTTATACATTCAGCTGTGTACAGCCTAATCAGCGCTGATTACCGTCTCTTATTACATTCAGCTGTTCACAGACCTAATCAACAGCTGATTACCTGTCTCTTATTACATTCAGCTGTGTCAAGACCCTAATCAGTGCTGATTACCTGTGTCTCTATTATATTAAGCTTTATGTTACAGACCTAATCAGTTCTTATTACCTGTCTCTTATTACATTCACTGTGTCACAGACCTAATCAGTGCATGATTACCTCTCTATTAACATTCAGCGTGTCACCGACTAATCAGTCTGATTACCTGTCTCTTTATTACATTCAGCTGTGTCACAGACCTAATCAGCTGATTACCTGTCTCTTTATTACATTCAGCTGTGTCACAGACCTAATCAGCGCTGATTACCTGTCTCTTTATACATTTAATGTACAGACCTAATCAGGCTGATTACAGTCTCTATACATTACTGTGTCACAGACCTAATCAACACTGATTACCTGTCTCTTATTACATTCAGCTGTCACAGATCCTAATCAGTGCTGATTACCTGTCTCTTTATTATTCAGCTGTCACAATTTAATCAGCGCTGATTACCTGTCTCTTATTACATCAACTGTGTCACAGACCTATCAGCGCTGATTACAGTCTCTAACTCAGCGTGTCAGTCCATATCCGCTGATTACAGTCTCTTATTACATTCAGCTGTTCACAGACCTAATCAATCCTAATACTGTCTCTTTATTACATTCAGCGTGTCAACAGAACTAATCAGTCTGATTACCTGTCTCTTATTACATTCAGCTGTTCACAGACCTAATCAGTCGATTACCTGTCTCTTATTACATTCAGCTGTGTCACAGACCTAATCAGTGCTGATTACCTGTCTCTATTACATTCAGTGTTCACAGACCTAATCAACACGATTACCTGCTCTTTATTACATTCAGCTGTGTCAAACTAATCCGTGCTGATTACCGTCTCTTCGATTACATTCAGCGTGTGTTACAGACCTAATCAGCGCTGATTACCTGTCTCTCTATTACATTCAGCGTGTCACAGACCTAATCAGTGCTGATTACCTGTCTCTTTATTACATTCAACTGTGTCACGACCTAATCATCACGCTGATTACCTGTTCTTTATTACATTCAGCGTGTCACAGACTAATCAGCGCTGATACTGTCTCTTTATACATTCAGTCGTGTTCACAGAACTAATCAGCGCTGATTACCAGTTCTATTACATTCACTGTGTCACAGACCTAATAGCTGATTACCGTCTCTTATTACATTCAGCTGTGTCCAGACCTAATCAGGCTGATTACCTGTCTCTTATTACAATCAGCTTGTGTCAAAGACCTAATCAACGTGATTACCCGTCTCTTACATTCAGCGTGTCAGTCCTAATCAGCGCTCGTCATTCAGAGCTATTACCAGTCTCTTTATTACATTCAGCTGTATCACAGACCTAATCAACAACTGATTACCTGTCTCTTTATACATCAGGCTGTCACAGACAAAATCAGTGCTGATTACCTGTTTCTATTAATTCAGCTGTGTTACAGACCTAATCAGTCTGATTACCTGTCTCTTATTACATTCAGCTGTGTCACAGACCTAATCAGGCTGATTACGTCTCTTATTACATTCAGCTGTGTCACAGACCTAATCAGCTCTGATTACCTGTCTCTTATTACATTCAGGTGTCACAGAACTAATCAGTGCTGATTACCTGTCTCTTTATTACATTCAGCGCTGTCACAGACCTAATCAGCGGATACACTGTCTCTTATTACATTTAGCTGTCACAGACCTAATCAGTGCTGATTACCTGTCTCTGATTACATTCACTGTGTCACAGACCTAATCAACACTGATTACCTGTCTCATTACATTCAGCTGTCGACAATCCAACTCAGTGTGATTACCTGTCTCTTTATTACATTCAGCTGTCACAATTCTAATCAGCGCTGATTACCTGTCTCTTTATTACATTCAACTGGTCACAGACCTAATCAGCGCTGATTACCGTCTCTGTACATTCAGCTGTGTCAGCCTAATCACGCTGATTACCAGTTCTTATTACATTCAGCTGTATCACAGACCTAATCAAATGATTACCTGTCTTTTATTACATTCAGCTGTGGCAAGAACCTAATCAGTGCTGATTACCTGTCTCTTGATTACATCAGCTGTTGTTACAGACCTAATCAGTTACTGATTACCTGTCTCTCTATTACTTCAGCTGTCACAGACCTAATCAGTGCTGATTACTGCTCTCTATTACATTCAGCTGTCTATCACCAGACCAGACACTGATTAGGTCTGTGACACAGCTGAATGTAATAGAGAGACAGGTAATCAGAACTGATTAGGTCTGTAACACAGCTGAATGTAATCAAGAGACAGGTAATCAGCACTGATTAGGTCTTTGACACAGCTGAATGTAATAAAGAGACAGGTAATTAGTGTTGATTAGGTCTGTGATACAGCTGAATGTAATAAAGAGACTGGTAATCAGCGCTGATTAGGACTGACACAGCTGAATGTACTAGAGACTGGTAATCAGCGCTGATTACCTGTCTCTTTATTACATTCAGCTGTGTCACAGACCTAATCAGCGCTGATTACCTGTCTCTTTATTACATTCAGCTGTGTCACAGACCTAATCAGGCTGATTACCTGTCTCTTTATTACACTCAGCTGTGTCACAGACCTAATCAGGCTGATTACCTGTCTCTTTATTACATTAGCTGTGTCACAGACCTAATCATCTGATTACCTGTCTCTTTATTACATTCAGCTGGTGTCACAGACCTAATCAGCTGATTACCTGTCTCTTTATTACATTCAGCTGTGTCACAGACCTAATCAGTGCGATTACCTGTCTCTTTATTACATTCAGCTGTGTCACGACCTAATCAGCGCTGATTACCTGTCTCTTTTTACATTCAGCTGTGTCACAGACCTAATCAGCGCTGATTACCTGTCTCTTTTATTACATTCAGCTGTGTCACAACCTAATCAGCGCTGATTACCTGTCTCTTTATTACATTCAGCTGTGTCCAGACCTAATCAGCGCTGATTACCTGCTCTTTATTACATTCTGTCCGCAGACCTAATCAGGCTGATTACCTGTCTCTTTATTCATTCATCGGTGTCACAGACCTAATCACGCTGATTACCTGTCTCTTTATTACATTCAGCTGTCACAGACCTAATCAGTGCTGATTCCTGTCTCTTTATTACATTCAGCTGTCACACTAATCAGCCTGATTACCTGTCTCTTTAACATTCAACTGGGTCACAGACCTAATCAGCGCTTTACCGTCTCTATTACATTCAGCTGTGTCATCCTAATCAGCGCTGATTACCAGTCTCTTTTTACATTCAGCTGTTCACAGACCTAATCACACTGATTACCTGTCTCTTATTACATTCAGCTGTGCCCAGACCTAATCATGCTGATTACCTGTCTCTTGATTACATTCAGCTGTGTCAGACCTAATCAGTCTGATTACCTGTCTCTATTACATTCAGCTGTGTCACAGACCTAATCAGGCTGATTACCTGTCTCTTATTACATTCAGCTGTCACAGACCTAATCACACTGATTACCTGTCTCTTATTACATTCAGCTGTGTCACGACCTAATCATGCTGATTACCTGTCTCTTATTACATTCAGCTGTGTACAGACCTAATCAGTTCTGATTACCTGTCTCTTTTACATTCAGATCGCTGTGTCACAGACCTAATCAGCGCTGATTACCTGTCTCTTATACATTCAGCTGTGTCACAGACCTAACAGCGCCTGATTACCTGTCTCTTTATTCATTCAGCTGTGTCACAGACCTAATCAGTGCTGATTACCTGTCTCTTTATTACATTCAGCTGTGTCACAGACCTAATCAGCGCTGATTACCTGTCTCTTTATTACATTCAGCTTGTCACAGACCTAATCAGCGCTGATTACCTGTCTCTTTATTATTAGCTGTGTCACAGACCTAATCACTGATTACCTGCTCTTATTACATTCAGCTGTGTCACAACCAATCAGCGCTGATTACCTGTCTCTTTATTACATTCAGCTGTGCACAGACCTAATCAGTGCTGATTACCTGTCTCTTTATTACATTCAGCTGTGTCACAGACCTAATCATCGCTGGATTACCTGTCTCTTTATTACATTCAGCGTGGTCACAGACCTAATCAGCGCTGATTACCTGTCTCTTTATTACATTTAGCTGTGTCACAGACCTAATCAGCTCTGATTACCTGTCTCTTTATTACATTCAGCTGTGTCACAGACCTAATCAGCTGATTCCTGTCCTCTATTACATTACAGTCGACTACATGCTTTGTACATCTCTTATACATTCACTGTGTCACAGACCTAATCAAACCTGATTACCTGTCTCTTTATACATTCAGCTGTCACAACCCTAATCAGTGCTGATTACCTGTCTCTTTATTACATTCAGCTGTCACAACTAATCACACTGATTACCTGTCTCTTTATTACATTCAACTGTGTCACAGACCTATCAGCGCTGATTACCTTCTCTAGTACATTCAGCTGTGTCAGTCCTAATCAGCGCTGATTACCATCTCTTTTACATTCAGCTGTATCACAGACCTAATCAACACTGATTACCTTCTCTTTATTCATTCACGCTGTGTCACAGCCTAATCAGTGCTGATTACCTGTTCTCTTGTTACATTCAGCTGTGTTACAGACCTAATCAGTTCTGATACCTGTCCTCTTTACATTCAGCTGTGTCACAGACCTAATCAGTGCTGATTACCTGTCTCTTATTATTCATCAGCTGTATCACAGACCTAATCACACTGATTACCTGTCTCTTTATACATTCAGCTGTGTCACAGACCTAATCTGCGTTACCTGTCTCTTGATTCATTCAGCTGTGTTACAGACCTAATCAGTCTGATTACCTGTCTCTTTATTACTTCAGCTGTGTCACAGACCTAATCAGCGCTGATTACCTGTCTCTTTATTACATTCAGCTGTGTCACAGACCTAATCAGTCTGATTACCTGTCTCTTTATAACATTCACGTGGTCACAGACCTAATCAGTGCTGATTACCTGTCTCTTTATTACATTCAGCTGTGTCACGACCTAATCAGCGCTGATTACCTGTCTCTTATTACATTAGCTGTGTCACAGACCTAATCAGTGCTGATTACCAGTCTCTTGATTACATTCATCTTGTTCACAGACCTAATCAACATGATTACCTGTCTCTTTATACATTCAGCTGTCACAATCCTAATCAGTGCTGATACCTGTCTCTTATTACATTCAGCTGTCACAATTCTAATCAGCGCTGATTACCTGTCTCTTTATTACATTCACTGTGTCCAAGACCTAACCGCTGATTACCAGTCTCTAGTACATTCAGCTGTGTACGACCTAATCAGCACTGATTACCAGTCTCTTTATACATTCAGTTGTGTCACAGACCTAATCACACATGATTACCTGTCTCTTTATTACATTCAGCTGTGTCACAGACCTAATCATGCTGATTACCTGTCTCTGATTACATTCACTGTGTACAGACCTAATCAGTCTGATTACCTGTCTCTTTATTACATTCAGCTGTGTCACAGACCTAATCAGTGCTGATTACCTGTCTCTTTATACATTCAGCTGGGTCACAGACCTAATCAGTGCTGATTACCTGTCTCTTGATTACATTCAGCTGTGTCACAGACCTAATCAGTGCTGATTACCTAGTCTCTTTATTACATTCAGCTGTGTACAGACCTAATCAGCGCTGATTACCGTCCTTTATTACATTCAGCTGTACACAGACCTAATCAACCGATTACCTGTCTCTTTATTACATTCAGCTGTGTCACAGACCTAATCAGTGCTGATTACCTGTCTCTTTATTACATTCAGCTGTGTCACAGACCTAATCAGTGCTGATTACCTGTCTCTTGATTACATTCAGCTGTGTTACAGACCTAATCAGTACTGATTACCTGTCTCTTGATTACATTCAGCTGTGTCACAGACCTAATCAGCTCTGATTACCTGTCTCTTATTACTTCAGCTGTGTACAGACCTATCAACACTGATTACCTGTCTCTTGATTACATTCAGCTGTGTCACAGACCTAATCAGCTCTGATTACCTGTCTCTTGATTACATTCATTCAGCTGTGGTCACAGACCTAATCAGCACTGATTATCAAATTTAACGAATATGCAAGTAAAATGTCTATATACCAATATGATTTTATGGGATAATTATCGAATGTTCGAACCGAGAGCTCCAATAGCGCGTGAGAGTAAAATTGATTTTTGAAAGTCCTGGATATTTGAACGTGTTCCCCAGACCATTTCCCAGCCAGGTCCCATAGCCATTTACATTAAGTACCATTGATTTTTAATTGAATTTCATTCAAACTTTTTACTTTCTAAAAAGTTCGAAAACAGACCGAACTTTCGAAAGTTGGCCCATCTCTACTGCTTAGGTAATGGTGGTTTGTCACCCATTTTATCTGCTAATATCCCCTGCAGCCTCCAAATGGCAGAACAACGCACACACGTGACTAAAGGGCTTGTCTATTGGAAGGAAGATAAACTTTATAACTCTACTACTGTAAATGATGTGTTATTGCGATGAATCAATGGAATCCACAGTTTGTAGGTTATAAGCCAAAAAATGTATTTTGACCTAAAGATTCCCTTTAAAGCGTACAGCGTATGTGTACCTAGTGGGCCAAGCCCTGTTTGTGCTCCATGGAACCCCCCAAGTGGTAGAATTGGCAGTTTTAATATTCACGTGACTCTAGTGTTCAATTACCATTCACCCCCATCAACTGATTTCACAAATAATTATCCAACTCGCCTCTCGCTTCACGCAGTTACTTACCAGTTCATAGCACAATAAATCCATAATGTGTTCCTGGACACTAAAGTATGTGAATTCATGCAAGGAAAGACCATAATGTATGCGGAGAGAAGACTTGCCTGTTGGAAGTACATTATCATCCATTACTGCAGATAAATATCCGCCAGTTCAAAGTGTTAAATGCGCGTCATAAACACCGAAAAGACAAAATTCGAATTAATATACAGGCTGCGTGATCTGCCGTACACAAAACCTTATAGCTTATCAATACGCTTCCACCTTAAGTTATCGTCAAGGAGTCATTTTGCTGGATCCCATTAAATTGCGTTAAAACGTGGGCAATGGGGTGTTTGAATGGTTCTGACAGCGTTTAGCTTGGCCGTTAGCTTTTTAGAAATGTTTGTTTAGCTCTTTAAACCAATAGCCAATCACAGGGCTGGTACCATCTAGACTGTGCTCTGTGATCCATGTTATCTATAGGAGGTAGGCTTACTAAAGTAGATGGGAAATAGCATTATGGCAACTCACAATTATTGATACATACAAATAAAAGGAAAGGAACCTTTCTTTGTATGAAATCATTTTGTATATCCTTAACTAGAGATGTTGCTTTAATGAAGATTTTCCTGACTTGGCATTGCTGGATCTTTGCACAATTCATATGTTGCATTATTTAAATCTGCAAAATGTGCAAGCAGCAATCGCCCACATTATTTTTTCATATGGAAGAAAGGAAAGAACGTGCAACAAGAAATCCTTAAAGGGCACATTCAGTGGGGAATCTATATAACATATATCTGGGTATTCGTCATATTTTTTCTGTTTTTAAAAAATAAGTTGATTTATGCATTGCTGTGAGATGCCATTTCAGTTCCGGTAATGGTTCTTCGTCCCAGAAGGCACCACTTCCTTGGAATGTTCCTAAAAGTAATTTCTACTGATTGGCTGTTGGATGGGTCACACATGCTCAGATCTCTACTGAGCACTGAATCCACCCAGGGCTGGGTCAAGGCAAAACCATAAGAGACACTATCAGGGGTCCTGCAAACAGGAAGTATTACCAGGGTTATATCAAAAAAGTTCTTATTGTTAAAAGGGTCCTAACTTTGCCCCAACCAATCAGATGTTAGCTTTCAAATATTAAATAAGATCTGATTGGTTGGGGCAAAATTAGCACCATTTTAAAGAAAGACCTTTATTGAATCTCCCTGAATATTTCCTAACTAGCAATAGATAAAACTCTCTTCTTTGGATCCAGCAACATTGTGAAGAAATCATCATTTGTGGAGCTTTCTGCCATGTCCTGATTCCTGCGCCATCCTGTCTAGTGAGTAACAAATGGTTTTCTGACTGCTCGAGAACCCCGAGAATGTGAAACTGTAAAAGTGTCTGCGACACCTTCTGTAGGAGGGGCGAGGAACTAAGTATTGAGTTTGATAAGAGAAAGATATGGCTGTCTTCAAATTGTGAACTGAAGAACCAATGTATGCTTATTTATATTTTATCTTGACTTTCCCTTTAATAAGTCCGATTTCATGGCACAAAAATGTCAGCATTTTCAGTTTAGAGTATTACCAACAAAATAGAATTCCATGTAAGGACAATAATTTGGCTCCACTATGATAATTATTTACGTGTGTTTATTCATGTTAAGACATCCATTAGTAGTTTATACTCGCCCACGATGCAGCTTCTTAAACAAAGGAAACGTTGGGATTTTAACACGAAAATCCTTAAAAACATTTTATTTTAAGTCCAATCATCTCGCTTCATTACCTCCCCCACCTACGGATAATGCGGTGAAATATCCATGGATTGAACAGTATTTCATAGCGTCGGAAGGTCGCGTTTTTTAACGAGGACAGGAAATTAGGAGAACAATTTCCATTAACAACAAAAATATCCCATTTGGGTTCTCAGATTTATGGAGGAGGTTTTACTGCCAATTTTTTCAATGCAATGTTGTTCATTAAAGGTTGGAGAGGATCCAACTGGCCAAAGAACGCCAAAATGACGGCTCAACAGGACTACGGAAGGATATTCAATGCTGTGTGATGAAATGGAAAATTGGGCGAATGGCGCACTATTTCGTAGCTTATTGCTACCTTTGATTGGGAGACTATTTTATCCTAATTGTTTTTTATGGGTCTGGTCGCATAGTCCATGTTCGCCCAGAAAGTACCGTTTAGTCGTCAAATCTTGTTGCTTGATTTATTGCTAAATTTCTATGAATGTTGGTGCAGTTAAAGGACACATTCTGACATATTTGAAATCTGCTGATAATGTTGCACAAGAAAGAACCCTACCGGTATTGTCTGCGATGCCTAGTGGTACATTTTGGAGTAGAGGATGGTCTATGGTGGTACACACATCCAATGTTCCTTCTGTCCGACCGTCTTGCTCTTCCCCGACTCTTGCCGCACCAGAGTGCGCAGTCCCTAGAGGCATGTCCGATCATGCATTCGCCCAATTCAGATGAAAGCACGTATGTCGCGGCCGAAAGCCATGCAATTATTTTGGCCCGATCGACTGATACCCGTAACATCGGTCGATCGGACGAAATTTGCATGCTTAAAGGACAACTAAAGCCTCAAAAGACACTCTTTCAAAGGAACAACACCTTAATCTAAAAGCAGTAATCTGTGTCTCACCTCTGATTTGATTTGGTTGTTAGGATATTTATGTTTCTAGCTTGGGGTTTGTGTTTTATCACCAAGTGTGGTCACTGACCATTATGTTCTTTACCCATGCTCAGTCCAAAGATACTGCAGGACTTTTATAGTTGGTCACACCCACTAGTAGCCTCTAGCCAATCCTTTTTCAGGACGATTAGGCAAGGGAGCATGAGGGGTGTGGCCAGTCACTGAGGGGTTACATTTACTTAATGTTATTTCTTGTATTGCTATTTTTTTGGAGTTTTTAGTGGGATATTTTCAGATCCGAAGTGTAAAAAATTGGGTTTAGTTCTCCTTTAAGGGAACTGCAACACAATTTCTGTCTGTCTCCCTCCTCTTTGCTTTCTATTTAACCTCCTTATCTATCTAAATAGTTCCCATTTTTGTAACTATATTTAATATATTTTCCAAGGTCCCGCTCTCACGCTTAGCCGCCATGCAGGTTTTTACAATGCTCCATGTGCACTGCGCTCCGGGTCATATCTATGTTATGGCACACATGTGATCTGCAAAAAAGTCATGCACGCATGCAAACCAATGACGGACAGGAGCGCTGTGCAGGATGGGAACTGTCCAGTAGCAATGCATTGGCAATGCCAACCGGACGCCTGGACGAAGCGCAAATCGCACTCCAATTGCACAAGTGGACCTAGCCTAAACCAGAGGAGATAAGGAAAATATGTTAGAATGACTGTTCCATCAAGAACACCTTTTACCAACAGATAATTTCTCTCACTGATTAAAGGGAACTATAGTCTCCATACATCAATGTGCTCTCGTACCTTTCAAATAAGGCGTGTAAAGTTTTACTCCTGCTACGTGTCTCTATGACATGTGTGCTACCGCCCTACCCTTTATATAGCTTATTACAGGCTTGTAATATATAAGACAGATTATCCACAAGGCAACCTAAGCACTGCCAAGGGCCCAGGGAACATTAAGGGGCCCAGCTCAGAAGCAGTAAAACTACAGTATTTTACTCCATACAATACAAAGAGCAAAGTGGCCCCTAAATGACCAGCCCTGCTAGGGCCCATAGAAGTGTACTTTTTGTAACAAAGGAACTTGTATGGAGACCACAGATTCCTTTAAATACATTTTCATCAACACATAAATCGGGTACTACACAGGAGGTGTCATTGGATCTGGTGATATCTAATAACCCCAAGCACATCATGGAGATGAAGGTAAGAGTGAATAAATAACTAATAATAAATAATGTAGAGGACCCCCCAAACCTAGATTTCGCATTATTTTTTTATGTTTTTATTTTTCCACTGGACTTGCCCTTAAAGGGACACTACACTGAAAAAATGACTTTACCTACTCTCTACTCTATAATTGAATACATTTAAGTAGCACTTACTCCGATGTGCATGTGTGCTGCATGCCTTCAATCCAGCACATGTTTTGTTTAGGAGCAGTATCCCCCCTCCCTCTTTAAACCACTCCCACTTCCATCCGACCTGACTTTTTCCCCACAATCCAACTGTCGAGCCTGCACACAGCACTCAGCATTCCAACTGTCAAATCTCTGTCACCATTCCAGCTACAGTAAAACTACCACAGAAGAATAGTTTTTGAGAGCAAGGAACTTGATTGACAGCTGAAGTTAAGAGGTTTTAGATTGGATACCTAAAGAAATAGGGGGCATGGTGGTTGGGAAGAATTATAGTCTCCAGTTATGGTCAATTTAAATTTCCTATTTTTTTTGTAATGTTGCCCTTTAAAGGTATATTAAACTATCACATTTCTAAATTTATACTTGAAGGAAGTGTAACAAATTATGTCCCGCTCCTGCATTGCTTAATGCTCAGGTATAAAGGGAAATAGAAAAAAAAGAAAGGGAATTTAAAATCTTGAAATCAGCGAGAAGTATAAAGCTGTAATATAGGATTGCAAGATCACAATTATACTAGCTAAAATAGAAATGAATATGGATAGCTGAACAAAGCAAAACCTACCCCAAAATGTTTTTTAAAGTTTATTAATAGTAAAAGAGAAGGGTAAGAATATGGGACCATTAAATAAACACAAATGTGTTAAGTTTTTATTTACTCTGTAACACTATAGAGCGTGACTAATAATTGAAGGGTATAAAAGAAGAAACTTATCCCTAAAAAAAACAGAAAACCCACCTAGTATTATATCGTATTGGTTATGAATGATACATAGAACTAGGATAGACACATTTATTCCAACACCATGATAGTTATTTATATGACGTGATCTTAAAGTAATCCATTAACATAAATTAACAATGCAGACATATTTAATTTAAAAGGTATCTCCACTGGTAAAATACATTTTATGTGTCAGTTTTATTGAAGAACAGGAGGTAAAGGAGCTATGCTACCTCCAGTTCTTCAATAAAACGTTCAGAGCCAGTAACGAAGTCAAAGAACTTCCTGGTCTCTAGCTCCTCCTCCACGTCCTCTGACAGTCCCGACGGACTCTAACTTCTCTTCCGGCCCTGCACATTTTTATTAAAAACTGGAGGTAAGACACAGCTCCTTTACCTCCTGTTCTTCAATAAAACTGACTACAAAACATTTATTTTTCCAGTGGAGATACCCTTAATAATCATAAATTAATGCTGTATATATTTATTGTTCATTCATGTGGAATCTTTATAGATACCGACTTTTATCATTCAAATGCAAACCGCACTCACGTTTCTCACAGCCCTATTATAAAGATTTTACTACAGTCCCATCTGAAATACCTAGCACTGGCTCCTGTGCTTTTAATAAAATGGGACTTTCTACATCCTTCCAAAGTACAAGAAAAATTGTATGTAGATTTGGTTTAGGTATTGAGGTCAGAACCCAATGGAGTTGAAACCTTGACTGGTATAATGGCGGAACAGGAAATTATTCCTGGAAATGTTTAAATAAAGCACGAGGAGAGATTAAGTCCTTTTTTACGGTACAAAGCCTTTCTATGCCGGTAGGTTAAACCCAGAAACTCTTGAGAATCTGGGATCGCATTAATTAAATAAAGAATTTCATAGGAAATTAAAATTGTTTTATAAATTATTAGATTATAAGGAATTCTAATGTGCTGAGTAAAGGGTGATCTGTCACTATAACATTTCAGTATATGGAATTTCCTGGACTAATTGTATTACTGCACATGCGGTGCTACCATACTGAGTGCTCCCCATTCATATCTAAAAGAAAAATCATTTGTATTATTGTTTGGCCGATTTCAGCTTGAAGTTGCAGAAAAAATTCCGCCGTGGCCGATCTTTTTCCATAAACTGCCAATATTCTCGAGTGGTCGATCGGATATATCGGAAATACACGTCATCGTTATTTGGGATAATTCGTCGAATTTATAAAATACAACACTTTGTAGCTGTAACTAAATGTTTTCTAGATCCTTGACAGGAGTTTTACAGCATAAAGATAGGCGTATATTAATTATAAACATGGTGACCCTTTCAAGTACGTAAGGGGAGGTGCTAGTAGGGATTAGATAAATATAACCATGACATGAATTGAAATGTTATGTGGTCTAAAATAAATGCTGAGTCATTGTCCGGCATGAACACTGGAATGGTGGGCTGGTGGATATAAGAAATAAAAATGAGTCACTTAGTGACATAGCGAGTGTTTTTATAAGGATAATACATACATACATATAATATACACTACAAAGTGTGCCCGTGGTGCACATGGGAAATAAGTGGGTGTATGTTTAGCTATGTATGTGGATAGATGATATAAAATCTTTTACACACTACTATAAAATTTAGGATTTGTGCACAAAAAAAAATCCTATTAAATCTTGGTTCTATTAGTGTCACATCCCCTAAATGAATATTTTGATCTATTTATTGTAACACTGTATAGAGTGGTTATAGTTCAGTAGAAACACCACAGTGAAATACAAGACTGTTGTGGCGAGCTTGGATCAATCTCCCCTTAAATTTCCAACAAATAAGATCAATAGGAGATCCATTGGTCATTCTATAATTAAGTTATCAATCTGTCTTTCTTATCTATACTCACCCTCCCCATTAACTCACAGCTGTCACCAGGATTCTGTTAGAGAGGGATCACTATTGGTCAATGTGTGTAGAGAGGATCACTATTGTCAATGTGTTAGAGAGGGATCCCTATTGGTCAATGTGTTAGAGAGGGATCACTATTGGTCATGTGTTAGAGAGGGATCACTATTGGTCAATTGTTAGAGATTAGAGGAGGGATCACTATTGGTAAATGTGTTAGAGAGGGATCACTATTGTGTCATGTGTTAGAGAGGGATCCCTATTGGTCAATGTGTTAGAGAGGGATCACTATTGGTAAATGTTTTAGAGAGGGATCACATATTGGTCAATGGTGGTGTTAGAGAGGGATCCTATTGGTCAAGGGGGATCAATGTGTTTAGAGAGGGATCCCTATTGGTCAATGTTTAGGAGAGGGGGATGCACACTATTGGTGTCAACTGTTTTAGGGGGCACGTTTGGTCTATGTTTAGAGAGGGATCACTATTGGTCAATGTGTTAGAGGGATCACTATTGGTCAATGTGTTAGGAGATCACAATTGGTAATGTGTTAGAGAGGGTATCACTATTGGTCATGGATTTTTTAGAGAGGGTCACTATTATTTTGGTCAATGTGTTAAGAGGGATCCCTATTGGTCAATGTGTTTAGAGAGGGTCACTTTGGTAAATGTTTTAGAGAGGGTCACTATGGTCAAAATGTGTAGAGAGGGATCACTATTGGCAATGTGTTAGGATGGATCACTATTGGTCAATGTGTTAGAGAGGGACCACTATTGGTCAATGGTGTATTAAAGAGGGATCACACTATTGGTCAATGTGGTTAGAGAGGGATCACTATTGGTCAATGTTTTAGGAGGGATCACTATTGGTCAATGTTTAAGGGACTTTGGTCAGTTTTGAGGGGACCACTATTGGTCATGTGTTTAAGAGGATCACTATTGATCAATGTGTTAGAGAGGGTCACTATTGTCAAGTGTTAGAGAGGGATCATATTGTCAATGTGTAAAGAGGGATCACATTGGTCAATGTGTTAGAGAGGGATCACATTGGTAAATCTGTTAGAGAGGGATCACATTGGTCAATCTGTTAGAGAGGGATCACTATTGGTCAATGTGTTAGATAGGACATATTGGTCAATGTGGTTAGGAGGGATCACTATTGGTAAACATTGTTAGAGAGGGATCACTATTGGTCAATGTGTTAAAGAGATCACTTTGGTAATCTTGTTAGAGAGGGATACTATTGGTCAATGTATCACACTATTGGTCAATGTGTTAGAGAGGGATTACTATATGGTCAATGTGTTAGAGAGGGATCACTATTCGTCATGTGTTAGAGAAGGGATTACTATTGGTCAATGTGTTAGAGAGGGATCACTATTGGTCAATGTGTTAGCGAGGGATCACTTTGGTCAATATGTGTTAGAGAGGGATCACTATTGGTCAGTGTGTTAGATAGGGATCACTATTGGTCAATGTGTTTAGAGGGATCCCTATTGGTCATGTGTTAGATAGGGATCACTATTTGGTCATGTGGTTAGAGAGGGATCAACTATTGGTCAATGTGTTAGAGAGGGATCACTATTGGTCAATGGTGTTAGTGAGGGATCACATTTTGGTTTGTGTTGGGGTCTTTGTGTCAAGTGTGTTAGAGAGGATCACTATTGGTCAATGTGATAGAGGGGATCACTATTGGTCAATGTGTTAGAGGGAATCACTATTGGTCAATGTGATAGAGAAGGAATCACTATTGGTCATGTGTTAGAGAGGAATCACTATATTTGGTCCAATGTTTTAGAGAGGGATCACTATGGTCAATGTGTTAGAGAGTATCACTATTGGTCAATGTGTTAAGAGGGATCACTATTTTTTTTGGTCAATGTTGTTAGAGGAAAAATCACTATTGGTTAAATGTGTTAGAGAGGGATCACATGGGTCACAATGGTGTTAGAGAGGGACACTATTGGTCAATGTGTAGAAGGGATCACTATTGGTAAATGTGTTAGAGAGGGATCACTATGGGTCAATTGTGTAGAGAGGGATCACTATTTGGTCAATGTGTTAAGAATCACTATTGGTAATGTGTTAGAGAGGGATAACTATTGGTCAAAATGTGTTAGGAGCGATCACTATTGGTCAATGTGTTAGAGAAGGGATCACTATTAGGTCAATGTGTAATTGTTAGAGAGGGATCACATTGGTCAATGGTGTTAGAAGGATCACATTTTGGTCACATGTGTTGAGAGGGAATCACTATTGTCAATGTGTTGAGAGGGGATCACGATTGGTCATTTGGTTGTTAGAGAGGGATCACTATTGGTCATGTGTTAGAGAGGATCACTTTGGTCAATGTGTCTAAGAGGATCACTATGGTCAATGTGTTAGAAGGATCACTATTGGTCATGTTTAGAGAGAATCACTATTTTGGTCATGTGTTGAGAGGGATCACATTGGTCATTGTGTTGAGAGGGATCACTATTGGTCAATGTGTTAGAGAGGGATCACTATTGGTCATTGTGTTAGAGAGGTATATCACTATTGGTCAAACAATAAAAAAAAATAATAACAATTACACGCACTGTAGATCCCTTAAAGTAAATATTTTGTGCCTGTTTCTGAAAGGTCTAGGCCCCACTAGGCTGTTTGATTTGCGCTGCGTTAGCGCACTTCAATAGAAGAAGCGATCTCGTGCAATCGTGGAATCTTGCGTGCTGCCTAGTGGGGCCTAGCCCTAGGTGTCCGATTGCTACCGCCCTGTGTCTTTTAACATGTTCCCTTCATGTCGCGGTGATACATTGTGACCTTTATGGTAAAAGTCAATTATAAGGACAGGGTGTGTACAAATAAACTGAATAAACCAAAAGTTAACACACAAGGAAGTATTGAAACTTCCACATGAAAGACTAGACTTGTTAGTATTAGATTACATAAGTATATTATACCTTTTCCTTCAATGAAAGGTGTGGGGAAGATTTATTTTATAGTACTCTTTAAATAGTGAAGTGAGAATGTTTATTTTGCCTTTAAACTCCTCCAACCTTATTTGTGTTCATTTGTTTAAATGGATTCTGATATACTTTATGTTCCACTCCAGCTGCACATGTTAGAATGTCATCCATTGCATTCAGGCAAATGCCGGTAATGATTACAGAGGATAAAACAGAGGAATGTTCCAGGGAATCCTGTTTGAATATAACCCAGAATGTGCCCACCAAATTGAGATTATACCATACAAGGCAGTGAAATCCAGCCATGATAAAACAGATAGGCAACTCTTTAAGTAAAACCAAGGTAGAGGACATGGCTGGGGGTCCACGCACACCTTACAGCAATTAGTATAACATTCTCATTCTGCAAATAAAACTCCAGACATGGGGATATACCCAAATGTTAAAAAAGAGAGTGTTATGGAAGAAATACTTTTCCAACTCTGCTAAATTTCCTGTCCAGGGTGCCTACTAAATAAGAGCTTAAAGGGCAAACACAAACTGGTGACTGTCAGTTATCTGCCCGCAACCCCAACTGCCTTCATTTGACTGTAATCTCAGGAAGTCACAACCTTGATTGACTGCATGGAGGGAGGGGGCTTCAATAATCTATATTATGGTTAGTAATGCAGGTAATAAAGTGCTGAATATATCAGTGGGGTTGGGGGCAGGTAACTGACAATGACCAGTTTTTTGTTTAAGGATGGACATTCCCTTTAAAGGGCAAGTCTATCCCTCAAACAAAACATTGTATATAGGTAAATCACAGCCAAAACTGCAATAGTTAGAAATCTGAGAGCTATAAGACTAACCCGAAATGCTGCCCAATGCTTCTTGTCTCTCTTTTTGCTTCCTGGTTCTTCCAGTTGCAGCCATCAGTCGCTTATTTGAGAGTTGACATCAGAGCCATTGACGAATGTTATTTCCCTACTGCCTCTTCGAGCAATGCAAGCTTATAAAAAGAGCTTAGAAAGCTTGGAGAGGAAGCAGACACCTTTTAATAGGCAGAAGGAAGGGCAAGAACATTTTGGTGAATAACCGCTTTCCAACTATTGTGGTTTGTGAGTGATTTACCTATATATCATTTTCATTTAAAGGGGAACTGTGGTTCACCAACTTGATTTCAAATAAAAGGCCGAGTTCCTACCTTTAAAATGAACCATCAACCACCACTCTACGTGCTGCACAGCCCAAGATATGAAGAATCATTAATCATAAGGAGGGGGTGGGAGGTTCTGAATTTGGCGGCCACAAATACAGTTCCTCCTCTAATCTGCGGTTGGCACTTGCTCAGTTCAAGATAAAGCAGAAGAAACCAGGAAGAGAGATCGTGTTACAGTGACTGAAGGAGTGTGGGAGGGGCCACAGGGGGTTTCAAGGGGAGGGCCACAGGAGGAGGCAGGAGACACACAGGGAGGATGTATCATATCACACATAAAAATGTAAATATCTTCAAACTATGTAAAAAAAATAATGAAGGTAAATTGCAAAAATACGCAGGAAAGCAATTCTATCAATTTACCTAAAGTCATTTTTGGACCACATTACCCTTAATAAATATATTAGGGCACTGTGTAAAGAGAGCAGGTTGTGTACAGAAATACAGTGTATATGTAACGTTCCCATATATAACAACACACATTGTAAAGAAGGGGCTTATTGCCCAAGCTGCGGTAAGGCCTTTGCTTCTGATATGACACCTTCTAATGTTTTATCCGTGTAAAACTAATATTAGACCCAGTTGTCTCAGTGGGTGAAAACCGCCTTAAGATGAAAGTTTTATTATGTTTCTTCTCTCCCACTCCAGCCATTATTTACAGTTTGTAGACTCCAGCTATCAGAAAGGTTACACCATTAACAAATTAAGAGCCCATTTGCAGCCAGATTAAACGTTCGACCGTAGCATTTTCTGAAACTAATTAAAGCTTAATAACTTTATAAACAGAGACTGTCGTAGAATTTTAAAAAATCATGCAAGTGGATATAATGTAAGTCCTGGCAGGTCAGAAAATGAATTGGTCAGAATTACTGGTGAGTGGAAGTATTTCATTATGCCGAGCCAAGGGGATCGACCGTAACCCTTGATTTCTTTACATTGCAAAAAAAAAAAAAGCCCATCGCCCAGCGCAGAGACGCCACCAAAATGAATTTCCATCTGTTCAAAAATAGCTTAACTTATGTCTTCCGACACTGAGGGGACCTTTCCTATCAGAAAGCTGAATTCGTTATTGATGGTGGTACCTAGAGTTTATGAATATTAATGTCCGTAAGGGAAGGGCTTAGAAAAAGATATAGTTCTAGTTAAAGGAAAATAAAATTCAAGTACGTTCAGACTGTCTCTGCAGTGAGTAATATCAGCTGTCTCTGCTGCCAGTGAACCTATAGGAGTGTAAGGGTCGAAGTACCAAGGCAACACTACTCTGGATGGTTGATGACATCACAATGACACTATAATTTGAAAGTCTATATTATTATTATTACAACCATGCAAGTTCAGGTTTCTGTTTGAAGAAGCATTAGTTACATAATGATAGGTAGTAAATATAAATGATTATTATGATTGGTGCATTTCTTACCACGTAATCATATCATTTTGAAGAAATCCTTGTTGAATTTGCAGGTTTCTCACTAAGGAAAGGCTGCAGGAAATCTAAATCCACCTTGGTGCATTGTGACGTTTCCTTTCTTCCTAGGGCTGTATCCTGCATTTGTATCCACAATGGAGGTTCCGATTTGGAAAGGTCTCCAACAGCAAGTACCTGTATGAATTCTTAAAGCTTCCCGAGTTTTACGACGAACACCTGATGAAAAGCAAGCTACTTTACGCCATTGAATGTGCCGCCGCTTTGAGTTAAGCTGAGACCCAACCACATTGGCTCCAGAGAGGGACTAGTGATTGGTGCCTACTGTAAATCAGCTGTGTATATAGGAGCTGGGTTGGTTTTTGTAAGAAAAAAAAAATCAAATCAAAATCCTGCCTTGATTAATGGCTATAATTTAACAACCTTAAAAGGGCAAGTTCACCCCTCTGATGAAAAAATCAATATAGGTAAATCACCCCCCATACCCCAAACTGCATAGTTTAAAAATATTGTAAGATGTAACCCTAATGAAATGGTTGATAAATGTTACCTCTCTTTCTGCTTCTGATTTACAATTAGGAGAAGTCAGTCATGGATGTAAAAGTTGACATCGCAGCCAATGTTATTTGGTGTTTTCCATGTGTTCTCTGTGAGCATGCTCAAGCTTGGAAAACTCTGAAGAGGAGGTGGAAACTTTTGTGAGGCAGGGGGAAAGGGAGATCATAAAAGATTATCCCGTCATCTGTCAGATTTCTAACTGCATTTTTGAGATTTAGGGGTTATTGGCCATAGATCATTTTCATTTTAGGTTGAACATGCCTTTAATAATGCATGTCCGCTTTGACTAATAAATACAATGTGCAGTGTGGGCATCAAATACAAAGAGCCAAAGGGAATGCTGGGGAAATTAACAAGAGGAGATCAGAATTGGTGCTGCTTTGGGACCAGCCAGTAACTTTGCAATACTTCTACCCAGAAAAAGGCTTCTTACAGGATTGGGAATCGTCTCTAAGGACACAAAATAAATGTGGAACTGGATTCTCTGCTGCCACTTTGCATCTAAATAGTTTATAAATGAAAAATGCTGAATTTTAACCTCTTCATCGATAACGTATTTCATTTGCTACACAGCGGTAACCATCAAACCTGTCACTTAAGATTTTGTTTGCCTTTAATTAACCCCGCAAAAGGTTGGAATATCATTTTAAGTGATTCTGTACAATGTAAATCCGGATCTGAACTGAGTCAAACCCATGTGAATAAAAATTGTTTTCGTTTCCATTTCTGTACAGAATTTTTGTACCTCTTTTCCCCATGTAGTAGAGTTGACGCTATGAAGATGATTATACGGTAACATCTATTAATATTATTTCAACATCTCTTGTATGACGGTGTGTGTGTTTGTACATGTTATGTTCAGAAATAGAGGGACGATACATTGCTGTTTACACCCCCCATCTGCTGAAATAAAGACCACCTTACTCTTAATGACCCACATATACATTCTGTTTGAGCCCATTAAGGGAATGTCCATCCCTCTGGGGAAAAATCAGTATGTTATGCAGCACCTAAACCTAGAGTTCGCTTTGGTTCCAATGGGAAATCTCCGAGAAACCACCAGCCATGGCTCTGACTTTCCATTCACTTCCCGGTAAGGCAGTCAGACTCGTCGCGACCTCACAGCCAATCACTGACTGCCATTCCCGAGCAGCCCCACTGAAGCTGCGGGAACGAGAAAAAGGACACAGCGTGGAGAGGGTGCGGCGAAGAGACAGGAAGCGGCGGTGGATTGCGAACTTGCAAGTATGAATTCTCATGCTGGGAACCAAAATGGACTCAAGTTAGGGGTGTCCTGCAAACCATACTCATTTTTTCACAGAGGGTGGACATTCCCTTTAAGGTTATTTTGTATTTGCTATTCTATGACACCAACACTATAAGGATCGTAAGTAACTACAGAGATGTATAGTATATTTCACTGCTATAGTTCTCGGCAGTACTACACATATCAGTGATACATTGGAAACTTGCACTACTAAGTAGTGGTCAGTGTCTGATCTGCACACGGACGTTGGGGTTAATTCAATGTCCGACTTTATTTTACCCCAACAGTCTGGCAAACACTCAGCACACAAGTCGTTGATCCATATTATTAATTTGGCTGAAAGAGGCAAATTGCTGCTCTTTCTTTTTCTTCTTCTCTTTCTTCTTCCTATTTTTGGACTGTATCTTCTCCCACAGTTTCAGGTTAGGACACCAAAGGTAAATGTAGAAGTGCGCTATTACCTGCTAGGAATCCGTGGAAACATTACCGCATTGTCACAAATTTATGACATTTTTGAGCGAAGGGTAACGTGGTCTATTACAAAGCACATTATAACCTTTAAACCCGTGCTTCTAGCTGCAATCTATGCAAAGTTACAGTTTATAAGGGTGGTGTTTCCAGCTAGCCAATGCCAGCACCATTGCTCGCCACCACTGCCATAGGCACTGAGCATGCCCAGTTTTATCCTACTGCTGTAACAGAGCATCATCCCCTTCCCATTTGTAAGCTAGCCACAAGCCTGAAAAGCGAACTATGTAGATGAATGGACAGAGAATGGTTTGCAGGTCTTTAAATAGCTTTAAAAACAAAATAAATCTGGGGGGGTGGGTTTCTTATACAGCCACATCAATGTGACTGTTACACGTCCTTGTTTATTTTGACTGTCAGATGTTAACGTTCACAAGCCTATAACCAGAGAAGCCTTAGAATCCTACGCTTTCTTTAATAATGTACAGCTGTGTCACAGACCTTAATCAGCGCTGTTATTACCGTCTCCTATTACATTCAGCTGGTCACAGACCTAATCAGTGCTGATACCTGTCTCTTTATTACATTCAGTGTGTCACAGACCTAATCAGTGCTGATTACCTGTCTCTTATTACATTAAGCTGTGTACAGACCTAACATGCTGATTACCTGTCTCTTTATTACATTCAGCTGTGTCACAGACCTAATCAGTGCTGATTACCTGTTCTTATACATTCAGCTGTGTCACAGACCTAATCAGTGCTGATTACCTGTCTTTTATTACATTCAGCTGTGTCACAGACCTAATCAGCGCTGATTACTGTCTCTTTATTACATTCAGCGTGTCACAGACCTAAAGCGCTGATTACCGTCTCTTTATTACATATTCAGCTTGTGCACAGACCTAATCAGGCTGATTACCTGTCTCTTTATACATTCAGCTGTGTCACAGACCTAATCAGTGCTGATTACCTGTCTCTTTATTACATTCAGCTGTGTCACAGACCCTATCAAACACTGATTACCTGTCTCTTTATTACATTCAGCTGGTCAAAACCTAATCAGTACTGATTACCTGTCTCTTTATTACATCAGCTGTGTCACAGACCTAATCAACTGATTACCTGCTCTTTATTACCTCGCTGTGTCACAGACCTAATCAGATGATTACCTGTCTCTTATTACATTTTAGCTGTCACAGACTAATCAGCGCTGATTACCTGTCTTATTACATTCCGCTGGTCACAGACCTAATCAGCGCGATTACCTGTCTCTTTATACATTCAGCTGTTACAGACCTAATCAGCGTGCTGATACCTGTCTCTTATACATTCAGCTGTGTCACAGACCTAATCCGTGTGATTACCTGTCTCTTATTACATTCAACTGTGTCACAGACCTAATCAGCGCTGATTACCTGTCTCTTTATTACATTCAGCGTCACAACTAATCAGCGCTGATTACCTGTCTCTTTATACATTCAGCTGTGTCACAGACCTAATCAGTGCTGATTACGTCTCTTATTACATTCACTGTGTCACAGACCTAATCAGCTCTGATTACCTGTCTCTTTTATAATTCAACTGTGTCCAGACCTAACTCAGCGTGATTACCTGTCTCTTATTAACATTCAGCTGTGTCACAGACCTAATCAACGCTGATTACCGTCTCTTATACATTCAGCTGTGTACAGCCTAATCAGCGTGATTACCGTCTCTTATTACATTCAGCTGTTCACAGACCTAATCAACACTGATTACCTGTCTCTTTATTACATTAGCTGTGTCAACGACCTAATCAGTGCTGATTACCTGTGTCTCTGATTATATTCAGCTTTATGTTACAGACCTAATCAGTTCTGATTACCTGTCTCTCTATTACATTCACTGTGTCACAGACCTAATCATGCATGATTACCTCTCTATTATTCACGTGTCACGACCTAATCAGCCTGATTACCTGTCTCTTTATTACATTCAGCTGTGTCACAGACCTAATCATGCTGATTACCTGTCTCTTTATTACATTCAGCTGTGTCACAGACCTAATCAGCGCTGATTACCTGTCTCTTTATTACATTTAACTGTACAGACCTAATCAGGCTGATTAACAGTCTCTATACATTACTGTGTCACAGACCTAATCAACACTGATTACCTGTCTCTTATTACATTCAGCTGTCACAGACCTAATCAGTGCTGATTACCTGTCTCTTTATTATTCAGCTGTCACAATTAATCAGCGCTGATTACCTGTCTCTTATTACATCAACTGTGTCACAGACCTAATCAGCGCTGATTACAGTCTCTAACATTCAGCGTGTCAGTCCATATCCGACTGATTAACGTCTCTTATTACATTCAGCTGTTCACAGACCTAATCATCCTGAATACCTGTCTCTTTATTACATTCAGCTGTGTCAAAGAACTAATCAGTCTGATTACCTGTCTCTTGATTACATTCAGCTTGGTTACAGACCTAATCAGTTCGATTACCTGTCTCTTATTACATTCAGCTGTGTCACAGACCTAATCAGTGCTGATTACCTGTCTCTATTACATTCAGTGTGTCACAGACCTAATCACACGTGATTACCTGTGCTCTTTATTACATTCAGCTTGTGTCAGAACTAATCCGTGCTGATTACCGTCTCTTGATTACATTCAGCTGTGTACAGACCTAATCAGCGCTGATTACCTGTTCTCTATTACATTCAGCTGTGTCACAGACCTAATCAGTGCTGATTACCTGTCTCTTTATTACATTCAACTGTGTCACCGACCTAATCATACTACGCTGATTACCTGTTCTTTATTACATTCAGCCGTGTCACAGACTAATCAGCGCTGATACCTGTCTCTTTATACATTCAGCGTGTTCACAGAACTAATCAGCGCTGATTACCAGTTCTATTACATTCATCTGTGTCACAGACCTAATCAGCTGATACCTGTCTCTTATTACATTCAGCTGTGTCTCAGACCTAATCAGCGCTGATTACCTGTCTCTTGATTACATCAGCTTGTGTCACAAGACCTAATCAACGCTGATTACCGTCTCTTACATTCAGCGTGTCAGTCCTAATCAGCCTGCGTCATCGAGTATTACCAGTCTCTTTATTACATTCAGCTGTATCACAGACCTAATCAACACTGATACCTGTCTCTTTATACATCAGGCTGTCATCAGACAGATAATCAGTGCTGATTACCTGTTTCTGATTATATTCAGCTGTGTTACAGACCTAATCAGTCTGATTACCTGTCTCTCTATTACATTCAGCTGTGTCACAGACCTAATCAGTGCTGATTACGTCTCTCTATTACATTCAGCTGTGTCACGACCTAATCAGCTCTGATTACCTGTCTCTTATTACATCAGGTTGTCACAGACTAATCAGTGCTGATTACCTGTCTTCTTATTACATTCACCGCTGTCACAGACCTTAGGTCTGTGACACAGCTGAATGTAATCAAGAGACAGGTAATCAGTGTTGATTAGGTCTGTGACACAGCTGAATGTAATAGAGAGACAGGTAATCAGAACTGATTAGGTCTGTAACACAGCTGAATGTAATCAAGAGACAGGTAATCAGCGCTGATTAGGTCTGTGACACAGCTGAATGTAATAAAGAGACAGGTAATCAGCACTGATTACCTGTCTCTTTATTACATTCAGCTGTGTCACAGACCTAATCAGTTCTGATTACCTGTCTCTTTATTACATTCAGCTGTGTCAACGACCTAATCAGTGCTGTTACCTTCTCTTTATTACATTCAGCTGTGTCACAGACCTAATCAGTGCTGATTACCTGTCTCTTTATTACATTCAGCTGTGTCACAGAACCTAATCAGTTGCTGATTACCTGTCTCTTTATTACATTCAGCTGTGCACAGACCTAATCAGTGCTGATTACCTGTCTCTTTATTACATCAGCTGTGTCACAGACCTAATCAGTGCTGATTACCTGTCTCTTTATTACATTCAGCTGTGTCACAGACCAATCAGGCTGATTACCTTGTCTTTTATTACTTCACTGTGTCACAGACCTAATCAGTGCTGATTACCCTGTCTCTTTATTACATTCAGCTGTGTCACAGACCTAATCAGTGCTGATTACCTGTCTCTTTATTACATTCAGCTGTCACACCTAATCAGTGCTGATTACCTGTCTCTTTATTACATTCACTGTGTCACAGACCTAATCGTCTGATTACCTGTCTCTTATTACATTCAGCTGTGTCACAGACCTAATCAGCGTTATTACCTGTCTCTTTATTACATTCAGCTGTGTCACAACCTAATCAGTGCTGATTACCTGTCTCTTTTTACATTCAGCTGTGTCACAGACCTAATCAGCTGCTGATTACCTGTCTCTTTATTACATTCAGCTGTGTCCACAGACCTAATCAGCGCTGATTACCTGTCTCTTTATTACATTCAGCTGTGTCACAGACCTAATCAGTCTGATTACCTGTCTCTTTATTACATTCGCTGTGTCCCAGACCTAATCAGCGTTGATTACCTGTCTCTTTATTACATCAGCTTGTCACAGACCTAATCAGTGCTGATTACCTGTCTCTTTATTACATTCAGCTGTGTCACAGACCTAATCAGTCGCTGATTACCTGTCTCTTATTACATTCAGCTGTGTCACAGACCTAATCAGCGCTGATTACCTGTCTCTTTATTCTTAGCTGTGTCACAGACCTAATCAGCGCTGATTACCTGTCTCTTTATACATTCAGCTGTGTCACAGACCTAATCAGCGCTGATTACCTGTCTCTTATTACATTAGCTGTCACAGACCTAATCAGTGCTGATTCCGTCTCTTTATTACATTCACTGTGTCACAGACCTAATCACCTGATTACCTGTCTCTTTATTACATTCAGCTGTCACAGCCTAATCATGCTGATTACCTGTCTCTTTATTACATTCAGCTGTCACAATCTAATCAGCTGATTACCTCTGTCTCTTTATTACATTCACTGTGTCACAGCCTAATCAGCGCTGATTACCTTCTTATACATTCAGCTGTGTCAGCCTAATCAGCGCTGATTACCAGTCTCTTATACATTCAGCTGTTCACAGACCTAATCACACTGTTACCTGTCTCTTTATTACATTCAGCTGTGTCACAGACCTAATCAGTGCTGATTACCTGTCCTTTGATTACATTCAGTGTTACATTACAAGACCAAATCATTCTGATTACTCGTCCCTCTATTACATTCAGCTGTGTCACAGACCTAATCAGTGCTGATTACCTGTCTCTTATACATTCAGCTGTATCACAGACCTAATCACACTGATTACCTGTCTCTTATTACATTCAGCTGTGTCACAGACCTAATCAGTGCTGATTACCTGTCTCTGATTACATTCAGCTGTGTTCAGACCTAATCATTCTGATTACCTGTCTCTCTTATTACATTCAGCTGTGTCACAGACCTAATCAGCGCGATTACCTGTCTCTTATTACATTCATAGCTGTGTCACAGACCTAATCAGCGCTGATTACCTGTCTCTTTATTACATTCAGCTGTGTCACAGACCTAATCGTGCTGATTACCTGTCTCTTTATTACTTCAGCTGTGTCACAGACCTAATCAGCGCTGATTACCTGTCTCTTTATTACATTCAGCTGTTCACAGACCTAATCAGCGCTGATTACCTGTCTCTTTATTACATTAGCTGTGTCACAGACCTAATCAGTCTGATTACCTGTCTCTTTATTACATTCAGCTGTGTGCACAGACCTAATCAGCGCTGATTACCTGTCTTCTTATTACATTCAGCTGTGTCACAGACCTAATCATGCTGATTACCTGTCTCTTTTACATTCAGCTGTGTCACAGACCTAATCAGCGCTGATTACCTGTCTCTTTATCTTTATTACATTCAGCTGTGTCACAGACCTAATCAGCGCTGATTACCTGTCTCTTTATTACATTTAGCTGTGTCACAGACCTAATCAGCGCTGATTACCTGTTCTCTTTTTACATTCAGCTGTGTCACAGACCTAATCAGCGCTGATTACCTGTCTCTTATTACATTTAACTGTCACAGACCTAATCAGTGCTGATTACCATCTCTTGATTACATTCACTCTGTGTCACAGACCTAATCACACTGATTACCTGTCTCTTTATTACATTCAGCTGTCACAGCCTAATCAGTGCTGATTACCTGTCTCTTTATTACATTCAGCTGTCACAATATCAGCACTGATTACCTGTCTCTTTATTACATTCAACTTCACAGACCTAATCACGCGCTGATTACCATCTCTAGTACATTCAGCTGTGTCATCCAATCAGCGCTGATTACCAGTCTCTTTATTACATCAGCTGTATCCCAGACCTAATCAACACTGATTACCTGTCTCTTTATTACATTCAGCTGTGTCACAGACCTAATCAGTGCTGATACCTGTCTCTTGATTACATTCAAGCTGTGTTACAGACCTAATCAGTCTGATTACCTGTCTCTCTATTACATTCAGCTGTGTCACAGACCTAATCAGTGCTGATTACCTGTCTCTCTATTACATTCAGCTGTATCACAGACCTAATCAACACTGATTACCTGTCTCTTTATTACATTCAGCTGTGTCACAGACCTAATCAGTGCTGATTACCTGTCTCTTGATTACATTCAGCTGTGTTACAGACCTAATCAGTGCTGATTACCTGTCTCTCTATTACATTCAGCTGTGTCACAGACCTAATCAGCGCTGATTACCTGTCTCTTTATTACATTCAGCTGTGTCACAGACCTAATCAGCTCTGATTACCTGTCTCTTTATTACATTCAGCTGTGTCACAGACCTAATCAGTGCTGATTACCTGTCTCTTTATTACATTCAGCTGTGTCAGACCTATCAGCGCTGATTACCTGTCTCTTATTACATTTAGCTGTGTCACAGACCTAATCAGTGCTGATTACCATCTCTTATTACATTCATCTGTGTCACAGACCTAATCACACTGATTACCTGTCTCTTTATTACATTCAGCTGTGTCACAATCCTAATCAGTGCTGATTACCTGTCTCTTATTACATTCAGCTGTCACAATTCTAATCAGCGCTGATTACCTGTCTCTTTATTACATTCAACGTGTCACAGACCTAATCAGCGCTGATTACCGTCTCTAACATTCAGCTGTGTACAAGCCTAATCACAGCACTGATTCCGTCTCTTTATTACATTCAGCTGTGTCACAGACCTAATCACCTGATTACCTGTCTCTTTATTACATTCAGCTGTGTCAGACCTAATCAGGCTGATTACCTGTCTCTTGATTACATTCAGCTGTGTACAGACCTAATCAGTCTGATTACCTGTCTCTTTATTACATTCAGCTGTGTCACAGAACCTAATCAGTGCTGATTACCTGTCTCTTATACATTCAGCTGTGTCACAGACCTAATCAGTGCTGATTACCTGTCTCTTATTACATTCAGCTGTGTCACAGACCTAATCAGTGCTGATTACCTGTCTCTTTATTACATTCGCTGTGTCACAGACCTAATCACGCTGATTACCGTCTCTTTATTACATTCAGCTGTATCAAGACCTAATCAGCATGATTACCTGTCTCTTTATTACATTCAGCTGTGTCACAGACCTAATCAGTGCTGATTACCTGTCTCTTATTCATTCAGCTGTGTCACAGACCTAGCATGTGCTGATTACCTGTCTCTTGATTACATTCAGCTGTGTACAGACCTAATCAGTCTGATACCTGCCTTGATTACATTCAGCTGTGTCACAGACCTAATCACTCTGATTACCTGTCTCTTGATTACATTCAGCTGTGTTCAGACCTAAATCACACTGATTACCTGTCTCTTGATTACATTCAGCTGTGTCACAGACCTAATCAGCTCTGATTACCTGTCTCTTGATTACATTCAGCTGTGTCACAGACCTAATCAGCCACTGATTATCAAATTAACGAATATGCAAGTAAAATGTCTATATACCAATATGATTTTATGGGATAATTATCGATGTTCGAACGCAGAGCTCAAAATAGCGCGAGTAGAGTAAATTGATTTTTGGAAAGTCCTGGATATTTGAACGTGTTCCCCAGACCATTTCCCAGGTCCCATAGCCATTTATTAAGTACCATTGATATTTAATTGAATTTCATTCAAACTTTTTAACTTTCTAAAAAGTTCGAAAACACACCGAACTTTCGAAAGTTGGCCCATCTCTACTGCTTAGGTAATGGTGGTTTGTCACCCTTTTATCTGCTAATATCACCCTGCAGCCTCCAAATGGCAGAACAACGCACACCACGTGACTAAAGGGCTTGTCTATGGGAAGGAAGATAACTTTAAACTCTACTACTGTAAATGATTGGTTATTGCGATGAATCAATGGAATCCACAGTTGTAGTTATAAGCCAAGAAAAATGTATTTTGACCTAAAGATTCCCTTTAAAGCGTACATAGGTATGTGTACCTAAGTGGGCCAAGCCCTGTTTGTGCTCCTATGGAACCCTCCCAAGTGGTAGAATTGGCAGTTTTAATATTCACGTGACTCTAGTGTTCAATTACCATCACCCCCATCAACTGATTTCACAAATAATTATCCACTCGCCTCTCGCTTCACGCAGTTACTTATCCAGTTCATAGCACAATAAATCCATAATGTGTTCCTGACACCTAAAGTATGTGAATTCATTGCAAGGAAAGACCATAATGTATGCGGAGAGGAAGACTTGCCTTGTTGGAAGTACATTATCATCCATTACTGCAGATAAATATCCGCCAGTTCAAAGTGTTAAAGCCGTCATAAACACCAAGACAAAATTCGAATTAATATACAGGCTGCGGTGATCTGCCGTACACAAAACCTTATAGCTTATCAATACGCTTCCACCTTAAGTTATCGTCAAGGAGTCATTTTCTGGGATCCCAAGTAAATTGGTTAAAACGTGGGCAATGGGGTGTTTGAATGGTTCTGACAGCGTTTAGCTTGGCCGTTAGCTTTTTAGAAATGTTGTTTAGCTCTTTAAACCAATAGCCAATCACAGGCTGGTACCATCTAGACTGTGCTCTGTGATCCATGTTATCTATAAGGAGGTAGGCTTGACTAAAGTAGATGGGAATAGCATTATGGCAACTCACAATTATTGATACATACAAATAAAAGGAAAGGAAGCCTTTCTTTGTATGAAATCTATTTTGTTATATCCTTAACTAGAGATGTTGCTTTATGAAAGATTTTCCTGACTTGGCATTGCTGGATCTTTGCACAATTCATATGTTGCATTATTTAAATCTGCAAAATGTGCAGCAGCAATCGCCCACATTATTTTACATATGGAAGAAAGGAAAGAAACGTGCAACAAGAAATCCTTAAAGGGCACATTCAGTGGGGAATCTATATAACATATATCTGGGTATTCGTCATATTTTTTCTGTTTTTAAAAAATAAGTTGATTTATGCATTGCTGAGATGCCTTTCAGTTCCGGTAATGGTTCTTCGTCCCAGAAGGACACCACTTCCTTGGAATGTTCCTAAAAGTAATTTCTACTGATTGGCTGTGGATGGGTCACACATGCTCAGATCTCTACTGAGCAACTGAATCACACCCAGGGACTGGGTCAAGGGCAAAACCATAAGAACACTATCAGGGGGTCCTGCAAACAGGAAGATTGTACCAGGGTTATTCAATAAAAGTTCTTATTGTTAAAAAGGGTCCTAACTTTGCCCCAACCAATCAGATGTTAGCTTTCAAATATTAAATAAGATCTGATTGGTTGGGGCAAAATTAGCACCATTTTAAAAGAAAAGACCTTTTTGATCTAACTCCCTGAATATTTCCTAACTAGCAATAGATAAAACTCTCTTCTTTTGGATCCAGCAACATTGTGAAGAAATCATCATTTTGTGGAGCTTCTGCCATGTCCTGATTCCTGCAGCCATCCTGTCTAGTGAGTACAAATGGTTTTCTGCACTGCTCGAGAACCCGCGAGAATGTGAAACTGTAAAGTGTCTGCGACACCTTCTGTAGGAGGGGCGAGGAACTAAGTTTTAGTTTGATAAGAGAAAGATATGGCTGTCTTCAAATTGTGAACTGAAGAACCAATGTATGCTTATTTATATTTATCTTGACTTTCCCTTTAATTAAAGTCCGATTTCATGGCACAAAAAATGTCAGCATTTTCAGTTTAGAGTATTACCAACAAAATAGAATTCCATGTAAGGACAATAATTTGGCTCCTATGATAATTATTAGGTGTGTTTATTCATGTTAAGACAATCCAATTACGTTCTTACTCGCGCACGATGCAGCTTCTTAAACAAGGAAACGTGGGATTTTAACCACGAAAATCCTTAAAAACATTTTATTTTTAAGTCCAATCATCTCGCTTCATTCCACTCCCCCACCTACGGATAATGCGGTGAAATATCCATGGATTGAACAGTATTTCATAGCGTCGAAGGTCGCGTTTTTAAACGAGGACAGGAAATTAGGAGAACATTTCCATTAACAACAAAAATATCCCTTTGGGTTCTCAGATTTATGGAGGAGGTTTTACTGCAATTTTTTCAATGCAATGTTGTTCATTAAAAGGTTGGAGAGGATCCAACTGGCCAAAGAACGCCAAAATGACGGCTCAACGAGGACTACGGAAGGATATTCAATGCTGTGATGATAAATGGAAAATTGGGCGAATGGCGCACTATTTCGTAGCTTATTGCTACCTTTACGATTGGGAGACATTTTATCCTAATTTGTTTTTATGGGTCTGGTCGCATAGTCCATGTTGCGCCCAGAAAGTACCGTTTAGTCGTCAAATCTTGTTGCTTGATTTATTGCTAAATTTCTATAATGTTGGTGCAGTTAAAGGACACATCTGACATATTTGAAATCTGCTGATAATGTTGCACAAGAAAGAACCCTACCGGTATATGTCTGCGATGCCTAGTGGTACATTTTGGAGTAGAGGATGGTCTATGGTGGTACACACATCCAATGTTTCCTTCTGTCCGACCGTTCTGCTCTCCCGACTCTTGCCGCACCAGAGTGCGCAGTCCCTAGAGGCATGTCCGATCATGCATTCGCCCAATTCAGAGTGAAGCACGGTATGTCGCGGCCGAAAAGCCATGCAATTATTTTGGCCGATCGACTGATACCCGTAACTATCGGTCGATCGGGACGAAATATTGCATGCTTAAAGGACAACTAAAGCCTCAAAGAACACTCTTTCAGAAGGAACAACACCTTATCTAAAAGCAGTAATCTGTGTCTCACTCTGATTTTGATTTGTGTGTAGGATATTTATGTTTCTAGCTTGGGGTTTGTGTTTTATCACCAAGTGTGGTCACTGACCATTATGTTCTTTACACATGCTCAGTCCAAAGTACTGCAGGAACTTTTATAGTTGGTCACACCCACTAGTAGCCTCTAGCCAATCCTTTTTCAAGGACGATTAGGCAAGGGAGCATGAGGGGTGTGGCCATTCACTGAGGGTTACATTTACTTTAATGTTATTCTTGTATGCTATTTTTTGGAGTTTTTAGTGGGATATTTTCAGATTCCGAAGTGTAAAAATTGGGTTTAGTCTCCTTTAAGGGGAAACTGCAACACATTTTCTGTCTGTCTCCCTCCTCTTTTGCTTCTATTTAACCTCCTGCTTATCTAAATAGTTTCCCATTTTTGTAACTATATTTAATATATTTCCAAGGTCCCGCTCCACAGCTTAGCCGCCATGCAGGGTTTTACAATGCTCCATGTGCACTGCGCTCCGGGTCATATCTATGTTATTGGCACACATGTGATCTGCAAAAAGTCATGCAGCACGCATGCAAACCAATGACGGACAGGAGCGCTGTGCAGGATGGGAACTGTCCAGTAGCAATCATTGGCAATGCCAACCGGACCGCCTGGACGAAGCGCAAATCGCACTCCAATTGCACAAGTGGACCTGCCCTAAACCAGAGGAGATAAAGGAAAATATGTTAGAATGACTGTTCCATCAAGAACACCTTTTACCAACAGATAATTTACTCTCACTGATAAAGGGGAACTATATTCTCCATACATCAAGTGTCTCTCGTACCTTTCAAATAAGGCGTGTAAAGTTTTACCTCCTGCTACTGTCTCTATGACTGTGTGCTACCCGCCCTACCTTTATATAGCTTACAGCTTGTAATATATAAGACAGATTATCCACAAGGCAACCTAAGCACTTGCCAAGGGCCCAGGAACATTAAGGGGCCCAGCTTCAGAAGCAGTAAAACTACTACAGTATTTTACTCCATACAATACAAAGAGCAAAGTGGCCCCTAAATGACAGCCCTGCTAGGGCCCTATAAAGTGTACTTTTGTAACAAAGGGAACTTGTATGGAGACCCAGATTCCTTAAATACATTTTACATCAACACATAATCAGGTACTACACAGGATGTGTCATTGGATCTGGTGATATCTAATAACCCCAACACATCATGGAATGAAGGTAAGGAAAGTGAATAAATAACTAATAATAAATAATGTAGAGGACCCCCCAACCTAGATTTCGCATTATTTTTTTATTGTTTTTATTTTTCCACTGGACTTGCCCTTAAAGGGACACTACACTGAAAAAATGACTTTACCTCATCTTACTCTATAATGAATACATGTAAGTAGCACTTACTCCGATGTGCATGTGTTGCTGCATGCCTTCAATCCAGCACATTGTTTTGTTTAGGAGCAGTATCCCCCCCCCCTCTTTAAACCCTCCACTCCACTTCCATCCGACCTGACTTTTTCCCCACAATCCAACTGATGCGAGCCTGCACACAGCACTCAGCATTCCAACTGTCAAATCTCTGTCACCATTCCAGCTACAGTAAAACTACTCACAGAAAAGTTTTTGAGAGCAAGGAACTGATTGACAGCTGAAGTTAAGAGGTTTTAGATTGGATACCTAAAGAAATAGGGGCAGTGGTGGTTGGGAAGAATTATAGTCTCCAGTTATGGTCAATTTAAATTTCCTATTTTTTTGGTATAGTTGCCCTTTAAAGGTATATAAACTATCACATTTCTAAATTTATACTTGAAGGGAAGTGTAAACAAATTATGTCCGCTCCTGCATTGCTTAATGCTCAGGTATAAAGGGAAATAGAAAAAAAAAAGAAAAAAAAGAGAATTAGGTCAGTAAATCAGTATAAGCTTGACAATAAGTCAAATGTGACAAATATCCACAGTATATCAATAACATACATTAGTATGTAATACTAAAGCATATATTTGAATGTAAAGTTCTGGTTGGCGTGAACAAGCAAAACCACCCCCAAAATGTTTAAAGTAAAAGAAAAAGAAGGGAAGAATGGGACCATAAAAAAACAAATGGTAAAGTGTTTATTTACTCTGTATAACTATAGAGCTGAACTAATAATATAAGGTATAAAAGAAGAAACTTACCCTAGAAAAACGAAACCACCTAGTATATATCGTATGGTTATGAATGATACATAAGAACTAGGATAGACACATTTATTCCAACACCATGATAGTTATTTATATGACGTGATCTTAAGTAACATCCATTAACATAAATTAACAATGCAGACATTTTAATTTAAAAGGTATCTCCACTGGTAAAATACATTTTAGTAGTCAGTTTTATTGAAGAACAGGAGGTAAAGGAGCTATGCCTTACCTCCAGTTCTTCAATAAAACGTTCAGGAGCCAGTAACGAGTCAAAAACTTCCTGGTCTCTAGCTCCTCCTCCACGTCCTCTGACAAGTCCCGACGGACTCTAACTTCCTTCCCGGCTCCTGACATTTATTGAAAAACTGGAGGTAAGACACAGCTCTTTACCTCCTGTTCTTCATAAAACTGACTACAAAACATTTATTTTTCCAGTGGAGATACCCTTTATAATCATAAATTAATGCTGTATATATTTATTGTTCTTCATGTGGAATCTTTATAGATACCGACTTTTATCAGTTCAAATGCAAACCGCACTCACGTTTCTCACAGCCCTATTATAAAGATTTTATTCTCCAGTCCCTCTAGAAATAACTAGCACTGGCTCCTGTGCTTTAATAAAATGGGACTTTCTACATCCTTCCAAAGTACAAGAAAAATTGTATGTAATTTGGTTTAGGTATTAGGGTCAGGAACCCAATAGGAGTGAAACCTTACTGGATTAATGGCGGAACAGGAAATTATTCCTGAAATGTTTTAAAAAGCAACGAGGAGAGATTAAGTCCTTTTTACGTAAGAAAAGCCATTTCTAGCCGGGAGTTAACCCAAGAAACTCTTGAGAATCTGGAATCGCATTAATTAAATAAAGAGATTTCATAGGAAATTAAAATTGTTTTTATAAATTATTAGATTATAAGGAAATTCTAATGTGCGTGAGTAAAAGGTGGATCGGTCACATTACATTTCAGTATATGGAATTTCCTGGACTAATTGTATTACTGCACATGCTGGTGCTACCATACTGATGCTCCCCATTCATATCTAAAAAATCATTTGTATTATTGTTTTGCCGATTTCAGCTTGAATGTTGCAGAAAAAATTCCGCCGTGGCGATCTTTTTCCATAAACTGCTCAATATTCTCGAGTGGTCGATCGGATATATCGGAAATACACGTCATCGGTATTTGGGATAATTCGTCGAATTTTAAAATACAACACTTTGTAGCTGTAACTAAATGTTTCTAGATCCTTGACAGGAGTTTTACAGCATAAAGATAGGCGTATATTAATTAATAACATGGTGACCCTTTCAAAGTACGTAAGGGAGTTGCTAGTAGGGATTAGATAAATATAACCATGACATGGAATTGAAATGTTATGTGGTCTAAAATAAATGCTGAGTCATTGTCCAGGCATGAACACTGGAATGGGTGGGGCTGTGGATATAAGAAATATAAGAAATGAGTCACTTAGTGACATAGCTGAGTGATTTTATAAGGATAATAATACATACATATATATACACTAGCAAAGTGTGCCCGTTGGTGCACAGTGGGAATAAGTGGGTGTATGTTTAGCTATGTATGTGGATACAGATGATATAAAATCTTTATACCACTACTATAAATTTAGGAATTTGTGCAAAAAAAATCCTATTAAATCTTGGTTCTTTAGTGTCACATCCCCTAAATGAATATTTTGATCTATTTATTGTAACACTGTATAGAGTGTTATATTTCAGTAGAAACACCACAGTGAAATACAACTGTTGTGCAGAGCTTGGATCAATCTTCCCCTTAAATTTCCAACCAATAATAGATCAATAGGAGATCCATTGGATCATTCTAATAATTAAAGTTATCAATCTGTCTTTCTATACTCACCCTCCCCATTAACTCACCGTGTCACCGGGAGTTGTCTATAGAGAGGGATCACTATTGGTCAATGTGTTAGAGGGATCACTATGGTCAATGTGTTAGAGAGGGATCCCTATTGGTCAATGTGTTGAGAGGGATCACTATTGGCATGTGTTAGAGAGGATCACTATTGGTCATTGTTAGAGAGGGATCACTATTGGTAAATGGGTTAGAGAGGGATCACTATTGGTAATGTGTTAGGAGGGGATCACTATTTGTCAATGTGTTAGAGGGATCCCTATTGGTCAATGTGTTAGAGAGGGAATCACTATTGTAAATGTTTTAGAGGGATCACTATTGGTCATGTGTTAGAGAGGGATCCCTATTGGTCAATGTGTTAGAGAGGGATCCCTATTGGTCCATTTGTTAGAGAGGGATCACTATTGGTCAATGTTTTAGAGAGGGACACTATTGGTCAATGTGTTAGAGAGGATCACTATTGGTCAATGTGTTAGGAGGGATCACTATTGGTCAATGTGTTAGGAGGGATCACAATTGGTAAATGTGTTAGAGAGGGATCACTATGGTCAATGTTTTAGAGAGGGATCCTATTGGTCAATGTGTTAGAGAGGGATCCCTATTGGTCAATGTGTTTAGAGAGGGATCACTATTGGTAAATGTTTTAGAGAGGGATCACTATGGTCAATGTGTTAGAGAGGGATCACTTTTGGTCAATGTGTTAGGATGGATCACTATGGTCAATGTGTTAGAGAGGGACCACTATTGGTCAATGTATTAGAGAGGGATCACATTGGTCAATGTGTTAGAGAGGGATCACTATTGGTCAATGTTTAGAGAGGGATCATATTGGTAAATGTTTTAGAAGGGATCACTATTGGTCAATGTGTTAGAGAGGGACCACTATTGGTCAATTTTTAGAGAGGATCACTATTGATCAATGTGTTAGAGAGGGATCACTATTGGTCAAAGTGTTAGAGAGGGATCACTATTGCAATGTGTTAAAGAGGGATACTATGGTCAATGTGTTAGAGAGGGATCACTATTGGTAAATCTGTTAGAGGATCACTATTGGTCAATCGTTGAGGAGGGATCACTATTGGTCAATGTGTTAGAGAGGGATCACTATTGGTCAATGTGTTAGAGAGGGATCACTATTGGTAAATGTGTTAGAGAGGGATCACTATTGGTCAATGTGTTTAGAGAGGTTCACTATTGGTAAATCTGTTAGAGAGGGATCACTATTGGTCAATGTATCACTATTGGTCAATGTGTTAGAGAGGGATTACTATTGGTCAATGTGTTAGAGAGGGATCACTATTCGTCAATGTGTTAGAGAAGGGATTACTATTGGTCAATGTGTTAGAGAGGAATCACTATTGGTCAATGTGTTGCGAGGGATCACTATTGGTCAATGTGTTAGAGAGGGATCACTATTGGTCAGTGTGTTTAGATAGGGATCACTATTGTCAATGTGTTTAGAGGATCCCTATTGGTCAATGTGTTAATAGGGATCACTATGGTCAATGTGTTAGAGAGGATCACTATTGGTCAATGTGTTAGAGAGGGATCACTATTGTCCATGGGTTAGTGAGGGATCACTATTGGTAATGTGTTAGAGAGGAATCCTATAGTCAATGTGTTAGAGAGAATCACTATTGGTCAATGTGATAGAGAGGGATCACTATTGGTCAATGTGTTAGAGAGAAATCACTATTGTTCAATGTGATAGAGAGGGATCACTATTGGTCAATGTGTTAGAGAGGAATCACTATTGGTCAATGTGTTAGAGAGGGATCACTATTGGTCAATGTGTTAGAGAGGGATCACTATTGGTCAATGTGTTAAGAGGGATACTATGGTCATGTTGTATACAGGAATCACTATTGGTTAAGTGGTTAGAGAGGATCCTATGGGTCAATGTGTGAGAGAGGATCACTAGTGTCAATGTGTTAGAGAGGGATCACTATTGGTAATGTGTTAGAGAGGGATCACTATGGGTCAATGTGTTAGAGAGGGATCACTATTGGTCAATGTGTTAGACAGGAATCACTATTGGTTAATGTGTTAGAGAGGGATTACTATTGGTCAATGTGTTAGAGAGCGATCACTATTGGTCAATGTGTTAGAGAGGGATCACTATTGGTCAATGTGTTAAGAGGGATCACTATTGGTCAATGTGTTAGAGAGGGATCACTATTGGTCAATGTGTCGAGAGGATCACATTGGTCATGTGGTAAGAGGATCGGTATGTTTAGAGAGGGATCACTATTGGTCAATGTGTTAGAAGGATCACTTTGGTCAATGTGTTAGAGAGGGATCACTATTGGTCATGTGTTAGAGAGGGATCACTATTGGTCAATGTGTTAGAGAGGATCACTATTGGTCAATGTGTTAGAGGGATCACTATTGGTCTATGTGTTAGAGAGATCATAATGGTCAATGGTTAGAGAGGGATCCAATTGGTCATTGTGTTAGAGAGGGATCACTATTGGTCAATGTAGTATAGATGGATCACTATTGGTCATTGTGTAAGAGGGATCACTATTGGTCATGTGTTAAGAGGGATCACTATTGGTCAAGTGTTGAGAGGGATCACTATTGGTTCAATGTGTTGATAGGGATCACTATTGGTCATGTGTTAGAGAGGGATCACTATTGGTCAATGTTTTGAGGGGTTACATGCATGTTTAGAGAGGGACCACTATTGGTCAATGTGTTAGAGAGGGATCACTATTGGTCACATGTGTTAGAGAGGGACACTATGGTCAAGATGTTTTAAGTGAGGGATCACTATTGGTCAATGTGTTAGAGAGGGACACTATTGGTCAATGTGTTCGAGATGGATCACTATTGTCAGGTGTTAGAGAGGGATCACTATTGGTCATGGTGTTTAGAGAGGGATCACTATTGGTCAATGTGTTTAGAAGAGGGATTCACTATTGGTCAATGTGTTAGAAGGGACCACTATTGTCAATGGGTTTGAGAGGGATCACTATTGGTGTCAATGTGTTAGAGAGGGGATCACTATTGGTCAATGTGTTAGAGAGGGATCACTATTGGTCAAATGTGTTAGAGAGGGATCACTATGGTCAATGTTTTAGAGAGGGATCACTATGGGTCAATGTGTTAGGAGGATACTATGGTCAATGTGTTGAGAGGGACCTATTGGTCATGTGTTAGAGAAGGATCACTATTTATATTTTTATTTATATATTATATCTCATTTAATTATTTTATTTATTTATAGATTTTGCCTTATTTACATTCTATAACTTTAATGTCATTCTACATACTTTAATAATTTTTGAACATAAACTATTTATTAGTGCTTAAAAACAGACCTAACACACTGTCCCTATGTTTATTACTTCTTTTACCCACCCCCACCAACATAGTACCACCAGAAAAACCCAATGTATTCACCATGAAATGTTAAATGTATTTATATACTATAGGGTAATATGCATTCATTGATATGCATCTCTGGGATATTATTTTAGGCACTTGGATATAACCTACTACTATGTTTGGTAAATAATCACGGTAACGATATATTTATATGAGAACATAGATCTTATCCAGCCCGTGAATTGTATATAATGATTAATAAGATGCTTGATTGGACATCTAAGGTATCCATTCTAGTCAGCATATTGGTATTAAAACTAATTAACAAATGACATGAGCATTATACTCTGCTCGTTATACTATAAACAGATGTTGTATTTCTGATTAGTTTTTAAAAAATCAGCACTGATTAGGTCTGTGACACAGCTGAATGTAATAAAGAGACTGGTAATCAGCGCTGATTAGGTCTGTGACACAGCTGTACATTATTAAGAGAAAGCTAATCGGTGCTGATTTGTCACAGTTGAATGCAATAAAGGTGCAGGTAAAGGGTAACTGTGGTCTCCATACTGTGCCTTCTATTTAAAGGCTCTCTCATACTTTTCAAACAAGTGTAGGATGTCTAAAGCTTCTCTGGTTATAGGCTTGTGAAGTTAATACTGACAGTCAAAATAAACAAGGACGTGTAACAGTCACATGATGTGCTGTATAAGAAAACCCACCCCCCCAAGAAATATTTTTTTTAAAGCTATTTAAAGACCTGCAACCATTCTCTGTCCATTCATCTACATAGTTCGCTTTTCAGGCTTGTGGCTAGCTTTACAAATGGGAACGGGATGATGCTCTGTTACAGCAGTAGGATACAACTGGGCATGCTCAGTGCCTATGGCAGTGGTGGCGAGCAATGGTGCTGGCCATGTGCTAGCTGGAAACACCACCCTTTATAACTGTAACTTTGCATAGATTGCAGCTAGAAGCACGGGTTTAAAGGTATAAATGTGCTTTGTAATAAGACCACGGTTACCCTTCGCTCAAAAAATGTCCATAAATTTGTGACAATGCGGTAATGTTTCCACGGATTCCTAGCAAGGTAATAGCGCACTTCTAACATTTATCCCTTTGGTGTCCCTAACCTGAAAACTGTGGGAGAAGATACAGTCCAAAAATAGGAAGAAGAAAAGAGAAGAAGAAAAAGAAAGAGCAGCAATTTGCCTCTTTCAAGCCAAATTAATAATAATGGATCAACGACTTGTGTGCTGAGTGTTTGCCAGACTGTTGGGGATAAAATAAAGTCTCTGTCACATCGGCACTTAACCCCAAAGTCCGTTGTGCAGATCAGACACTGACCAACTACTTACTAGTGCAATGTTTCCAATGTATCACTGATATGTGTAGTTACTGCCGAGAACTATAGCAGTGAATATCTATACATCTCTGTAGTTACTACGATCCTTATAGTGTTGGTGTCATAGAATAGCAAATACAAAATAACCTTAAAGGGGAATGTCCAACCCTCTGGGAAAAAAATGAGTATGTTATGCAGGACCCCCTAAACTAGAGTTCATTTTGGTTCCCAGCATGAGAATTCATACTTGCAAGTTCGCAATCCACCACCGCCGCTTCCTGTCTCTTCGCACCCTCTCCACGCTGTGTCCTTTTTTCTGTTCCGAGCGGCTTCAGTGGAGGCTGCTCCGGGAATGGCAGTCAGTGATTGGCTGTGAGGTCGCGACGAGTCTGACTGCCTTACCGGAAGTGAATGGAAAGTGCAGAGCCGTGGCGGTGGTTTCGCGGAGATTTCAACATTGGAACCAAAGCGAACTCTGGTTTAGGTGCTGCATAACATACTGATTTTTCCCCAGAGGTGGACATTCCCTTTAATGGGCTCAGAACAGAGATGTATATGTGGGTCATTAAGAGTAAGGTGGTCTTTATTTACAGCAGATGGGGGGTGTAAACAGCATGTATCGTCTCTCTATTTCATGAACATAACATGTACAAACACACACCGTCATACAAGAGATGTTGAAATAATATTAATAGATGTTACCGTATAATCATCTTCATAGCGTCAACTCTACTACATGGGGAAAAGAGGTACAAAAATTCTGTACAGAAATGGAAAGACGAAAACAATTTTTATTCACATGGGGTTGAGCTCAGTTCAGATCCGGATTTACATTGTACAGAATCACTTAAAATGATATTCCAACCTTTTGCGGGGGTTAATTAAAGGGCAAACAAAATCTTAAGTGACAGGTTTGATGGTTACCGCTGTGTAGCAAATGAATACGTTATCGTGAAAGAGTTAAAATTCAGCATTTTTCATTTATAAACTATTAGATGCAAAGTGGCAGCGAGAATCCAGTTCCACATTTTATTTTGTGTCCTTAGAGACGATTCCCAATCCTGTAAGAAGCCTTTTTTCGGGTAGAAGTTTTTCAAAGTTACTGCTGGTCCCAAAGCAGCACCAATTCTGATCTCCTCTTTGGTAATTTCCCCAGCATTCCCTTTGTGCTCTTTGTATTTGATGCCACACACTGCACATGGTATTTATTGTCAAAGACAGGACATGCAGTTTAAAGGGCATGTTCAACCTAAAATGAAAATGATCTATAGGCCAATAACCCCTAAATCTCAAAATGCAGTTAGAAATCTGACAGATGACGGGATATCTTTTATGATCCCCTTTCCCCTGCCTCACAAAAGTTTCCACCTCCTCTTCAAGTTTTCCAAGCTTGAGCATGCTCACAGGAGACACATAGGGAAATACACAAAATACATTGGCTGCGATGTCACATTTTACATCCATGACTGACTTCTCCTAATTGTAAAATCAGGAAGCAGAAAGAGAGGTAACATTTATCAACATTTCAGGTTAGGGTTACATCTTACAGATTTTTAACTATTGCAGTTTGGGGGTATGGGGGGTGATTTACCTATATTGATTTTTTCATCAGAGGGGTGAACTTGCCCTTTATAAGGTGTTAATTATACCATTAATCAAGGCAGGATTGGGATTTTTTTTTTCTTACAAAACCAACCCAGCTCCTATATACACAGCTGGATTTACAGTAGGCACCAATCACTATCCCTCTCTGGGCCAATGTGGTTGGGTCTCAGCTTAACTCAAAGCGCGGCCACATTCATGGCGTAAAGTAGCTTGCTTTTCATCAGTGTTCGTCGTAAAACTCGGGAAGCTTTAAGAGATTCATACAGGTACTTGCTGTTGGAAGCCTTTCCAAATCGGAACCTCCATTGTGGATACAGAATGCAGATACAGCTCCTAAGGAAGAAGAGGAAAACGTCACAATGCACCAAGGTGGATTTAGATTTCCTGCAGCCTGCCTTAGTGAGAAACCTGCAGAATTCAACAGAGGATTTTCAAAATGATATGATTACGTGGTAAGAAATGCACCAATCAAATAATCATTTATATTTTACTACCTATGCATTATGTACTATGCTTCTTCAAACGAAACCTGAACTGCATGGTTGTAAATATAATATAGACTTTCAAATTATAGTGTCTTGGTGATGTCATCAACCATCCAGAGTAGTGTTGCCTTGGTAACTTCGACCCTACACTCCTATAGGTTCACTGGCAGCAGAGACACTGATATACATCACTGCAGACAAGTCTGAACAGTACTTGAATTTTATTTTCCTTAACTAGAACTATATCTTTTTCTAAGCGCCTTCCCTTTACGGACATTAATATTCATAAACTCTAGGTACCACCATCATAACGAATTCAGCTTTCTGATAGAAAAGGTCACCTCAGTGTCGGAAGACATAGTTAGCTATTTTTGAACAGATGGAAATTCATTTTGGTGGCGTCTCTCGCGCTGGGCGATTGGCTTTTTTTTTTTTTTGCAATGTAAAGAAATCAAGGGTTACGGTCGAATCCCCTTGGCTCGCATAATGAAATACTTACCAGCTCACCAGTAATTCTGACCAATTCATTATCTGACCTGCCAGGAACTTAACATTATATCCACTTGCATGATTTTTTAAAATTCTACGACAGTCTCGTTTATAAAAGTTATTAAGCTTTAATTAGTTTCAAGAAAATGCTACGGTCGAACTTTTTAATCTGGCTGCAAATGGGCTCTTAATTTGTTAATGGTGTAACCTTCTGATAGCTGGAGTCTACAAACTGTAAATAATGGCTGGAGTGGGAGAGAAGAAACATAAAAAAACTTCATCTTAAGGCGGTTTTCACCCCTTGACAACGGGTCTTATTAGTTTTACACGGATAAAACATTAGAAGGGATCAATATCAGAAGCAAAGGCCTTACCGGCAGCCTTGGGCATAAGCCCCTTCTTTACAATGTGGTGTTGTTATATAGGGAACGTTACATATCCACTGTATGTCTGTACACACCTGCTCTCTTTCCAACAGTGCCCTAGATATATTTATAAAGGGTAACTGTGGTCCAAAAATGACTTTAGGTAATTGATAGGAATTGCTTTCCTGCGTATTTTTGCAATTTACCTTCATTATTTTTTTTCATAGTTTTGAAGATATTTACATTTTTATGTGTGATTGATGAGTCCTGTCCCTGTGTCTCCTCCTCCTCTGTGGGCCCCTCCCCTTGAAACCCCCTGTGGCCCCTCCCACACTCCTTCAGTCACTGTAACACGATCTCTTCTCTGGTTTCTTCTGCTTTATCTTGAACTGAGCAAGTGCCACCGCAGATTAGGAGGAACTAGATTTGTGGCCGCCAATTCAGAACCTCCCACCCCCTAACTTTATGATTAATGATTCTTCATATCTTGGGCTGTGCAGCACGTAGAGTGGTGGTTGATGGTTCATTTTAAAGGTAGGAACTCTGCCTTTTATTTGAAATCAAGTTGTTTGGAGACCACATTTCCCTTTAAATGAAAATGATATATAGGTAATCACTCACAAACACAATAGTTGGAAAGCGTTATGCACCAAAATGTTCTTGCCCTTCCTTCTGCCTATTAAAAGGTGTCTGCTTCCTCTCCAAGCTTTCTACTCTTATAAGCTTGCATGTGCTCAGAAAGGCAGTAGGGAAATAACATTCAGTCAATGGCTCTGATGTCAACTCTCAAATAAGCACTGATGGCTGCTAACTAAGAACCAGGAAGCAAAAAGAGAGACAAAGAATTGGGCAGCATTTCGGTTAGTCTTATAGCTCTCAGATTTCTAACTATTGCAGTTTTGGCTGTGATTTACCTATATACAATGTTTTGTTTGAGGGATGACTTGCCCTTTAAAGGGAATGTCCATCCTAAATCAAAAAACTGGTCAATTGTCAGTTACCTGCCCCCAACCCCAACTGATATATTCAGCACTTTATACCTGCATTACTAACCATAATGATAGTTATTGAAGCCCCCTCCCTCCATGCAGTCAATCAAGGTTGTGACTTCCTGAGATTACAGTCAAATGAAGGCAGTTGGGGTTGCGGCAGATAACTGACAAGTCCCACAGTTTGTGTTTGCCCTTTAGCATCTTATTTAGTAGGCACCCTGGACAGGAAATTTGCAGAGTTGGAAAAGTATTTCTTCCATAACACTCTCTTTTTAACATTTGGGTATATCCCCATGTCTGGAGTTTTATTTGCAGAATGAGAATGTTAAACTAATGCTGTAGGTGTGCGGGACCCCCAGCCATGTCCTCTACCTTGGTTTTACTTATAAGAGTTGCCTATAGCTTTTTTTATCATGCTGGATTTCACTGCCTTTGTATGGTATATACTCAATTTGGTGGGCACATTCTGGGTATATTCAAACAGGATATCCCTGGAACATTCCCTCTGTTTTATCCATCTGTAATCATTACCGGCATTTGCCTGGAATGCATGGATGACATTCTAACTGTGCAGCTGGAGTGGAACAATAAAGTTAATCAGAATTCCATTTAAACAAATGAACACAATAAAGGTTGGAGGAGTTTAAAGGCAAAATAAACATTCTCACTTCACTATTTAAAGAGTACATATAATAATCTTCCCCACACCTTTCATTGAAAGGAAAAGGTAAATTACTTTGTAATCTAATACTAACAAGTCTAGTCTTTCATGTGGAAGGTTCAATACTTCCTTGTGTGTTAACTTTTGGTTTATTCATTTTATTGTACACACCCTGTCCTTATAATTGACTTTTAACATAAAAGGTCACAATGTATCACCGCGACATGAAGGGAACATGTTAAAAGACACAGGGCGGTAGCAATCGGACACCTAGGGCTAGCCCCACTAGGCCACGCAAGATTCGCACGATGCAGCGAGATCGCTTCTTCTATTGAAGTGCGCTAACGCACGCAAATCAAAACAGCCTAGTGGGGCCTAGACCTTTCAGAAACAGGCACAAAATATTTTACTTTAAGGAGATCTCCAGTGCGTGTAATTGTTATTATTTTTTTTTTAAACAGTAAACTGAGAGAACCTTGGAGCAGGGAGGTAGGACTGGTAATTCCTACCTCCCAATATTGTTTCTGTAGGGAGCACCAGCACAAAGAAACTGCTTCTGCCAGGCTTCCTCTGTGCTTCAGCACTATCTTTAATACAAGAAAGTCCAGGACACTAACCTGGCAATGAAATCTGTGCGATGCTGGTGCTCCTCAACTAACTGTAGGAAAGGAAGTAGGAAAAATCAACTCCCTCCGTGCCCCAGGTACGTTTCATTTTTATAAGTTAATTTGTACAGTGTTGTTGTCCTTCAAGTATAATCTACTCAAAGGGATTATTAATTATGGATTATAAATAGAAACTAAAAAATATATATATATAGGTCTTCACTACATTGATCTACATTTTTCTCCTGTGGCTTTGCAACTTACAGGGTTATTCAATAAAAGTTCTTATCGTTAAAAATGGTGCTAATTTTGCCCCAACCAATCAGATTTTTAGCTTTCAATGTTAATAAGATCTGATTGGTTGGGGCAAAATTAGCACCATTGTTGTTAGGGGCAATTGTCCCCAGAATGATGGGTAGAAAATAATATTACTTCGATCTACGACAGCATTGCCAAATGGCCCCAATCACAGCAGTGGTTTAGGAGAAAGGAGAGATCATTTAAAGGTGGGTAGAATGTGGGTGGGGTTAGCCACGTGGGTTGGAGGGACAGAAAGACCATGTAAAGCTTAGAACGGGTGGGTGGACAACACTCTTACTTTAAATCCTAACAACGGGGCCTAGAGCAACTGGTGACAAATTTTAACAATTTTCGTTTTCCTCGTCGGTGAAGTTTTCCACGACTCTCCAAAAGATTTTGATCACCGGATGGTCGGCTGAATATCCTCCTGTAACAGAAATATAAAGCCGCTCGCCCTATCAAGCGTCCCCCACGGCTGCTGGTCATTTAGGTCAAATTACTGAAACGAAATAGACAGGGGCCTGAAAAACGGGTTTCTTCTTTAAAGGACAAGTTAAATGTACAAATAAGGTTTTCTTCTAAATCTAAATTGCATTAAAAAGAAGATAAACTGAACATTTTTTTTAAAAACCCTGAGCCCATCTCTTCTTTCTCTATCTTAATGATATTTACCAAGCGATAAACAGCAATTTAAAAGGGCAACGATAATGAAAAAGTGACTGTGCCTCATCTTAATCTTTACATGAGTACATGTAATAAGCTGGGTACACACATACAGATCAGTGAAAGATGACAGACAGGATATGTTTTATCTTTCAAAGATCTGCATACACAGTCCCGAGCATTCTCCCTATGAACATCATATGAACATCATAGGGAGAACGTCTGGCTGTGTGTTTCCCTTGGCCGGCAGACTCCTTTATAGGGATCTAGCTCGTTCTTCGGAAAATGAAGGTACACACCTAGTGATAAAGCCCCGATACAGTCGGATCCGACGGTATCAGGGCTTTATCGTTACTGTGTGTACCCAGCTTTACTCTGATGGATGTGTGTTGCTTCATCCAGTACTTAATTGGCTCAGTATCCCCACTCCCTTTTAACCAAACACTACTTCTCCCATCTGACCAGACTTTATGAGGGTAAGCATGCTCAGTTATCACTATGTGGCAGTATTTCCCATCATGCAATTCACATATACCAACTGTCACCATTCCAGTTACCGCAAAACTGCACACAGTAGAAGGGTTTATGTTAATAATGACTTGATTGACGCTGAAATGTAAGATTTATTGGATATCTAAAGGGGCTGATCAACAATAAATGGAGGAATTATAATTTACAGTAATGGGCATATAAAAAAAACAAACTTTTCCCCCCCAGTTTAGATACCCTTTAAGAAACACATTTCCAGTCTTTACCACCGCTTTCGGGCTGCTATTGTAAAAGTTGCCACTAAGGGAACTCTTGACCTTTAAACTGCTTGAGCTGTGTACATATGGGCAGATTGTTTAACCTGATCTACTGTCACATCTGGCATTTCATTTGATCAGGGTAAAATATCAGCAGAACTTTTCAATGTGACTGTCTTTTTCTACCAAACTTTACAGCAAAATCTGACAAAATATTGCCAGAAAAATACCCCAGAACAGGCCCCATGTACAGATTATTCGGGGGGAACGTTCCATTCGATTCCCGGATATTTACACCACAATAATACGTGCCTGATAGTTTGTAAATGACTTCAAGTCGTCGAGGCAAATAGGAACTTGTGCACCGGAAATCAATACCTGGAAACAGTAGAAGTATGGAAAAGATTAACCAACTGTTACCCCTTCCAATACATGACCTGCTGCCCCAGACTGTCCTGATGTCCTGTGCCCTTTAATTAACTATTGCTATAGGCTACTAATTAAGGTCTATAGCCCTCACTAAGGGGGCTGATCGCTGGAACAAACGAGGCAAGAGAGGATTATAAACAATAACTGAATGTGTGATCTACACAATACTGTCCCCCCTGCCATCTTAATGCCAATTAATAAAAACAATTAGTCATTATTTACTACTCTTCCTTTAAGAAATATTTCAGATCGCTGCCACTTATGAATTACCTTGGGGTGAACCAATTAACCAATCAACTCTCTGATTAGGTGGAGCGATCGTAGTTTATCATGTGGGCGATAGGGCAAGTAAGCTGCCATTTTGTTTTGGAGTCACAACGTTATAATTTACAGAGGAAAAAATTCCTTCCTGTGCTCGAGATAAAACTGCACAAATGTTCTAATCACAATTCTCATTCAACGTCTAAATATTATTATTTTCATTCTAGTAACTAGAAATGCAATGAAGCCGAGCACTTCAGACATCTTTAGTAGCTGCCATTTGACCTGCGAATGAATCACTTTTTTATGGTTTTGTCCTTTTTATTAAACAGAAGAGAAGGTCAGAGTGCAAAACACAGTCTGTTCTTCTCTGTGAATTTGTTCTCAAATATTGACTCACTGCAGAGAAATTTGGTTTATTCTTCGTGCACAGAAGATGAACCTTATTTGCAGCGAGTTATTTGGGTAAAGCATTTGAAAAAGATGGAGGTCTCTTTAAAACATTCTAACCTGGATTTCCTGCTGATCGAACATTCGCAACCATTCAAGGTTGACCACATTGGCAAGACCCTGTCTAAAGGCCAAGCATGAGGCCTGATCTGTTTGTTCAGCCTGTAGTCTGCCACCACGGTGGATGTAAGATATCCTATTAGCGCTAGTTACGGGATTCCTTTCCACCTGCTTTCAACTCAACACACCTGCAAGATCGGGGAATATACAATTATTAACGTAGCATGTTTGTATACTTTCCAAACTATACTAACATTTTATTTATACTATAGGAAACAGTATCCTCTAAATATATCTGAATGTGTGTGGCCTGAAATATCCGGATCCAGAAAACGTAAAATGCCTAACAGAGACACAGTCATCAATGTCTTTACAGTCAACCAGCGAAATAAAAGAAACAAAGATCTGGAATGTTGTTTGAACAACCATGAGCAAAGATTCTTTATGTTAAGGTGATGGGTCAATGTTTCTCTCTGCTAAACTGCCACAACCAATCAGATGCATTTTACTAGTTACTGCAATTAGAGAACATTTGATTGGATCTTAGACTATATGGGTATTGCTGAGGGCGCATGTCTCTATTCAACCTCAAATAGTCATGTGTTCCTAATAAAACTTAAAACTTATTATCACTTTATATAAATAAGGTGTTACCCCCTTCACTGATTGGTGGTGTAAATCTGAGTAAGGACACCCACCTTGCGTTCATTTATTAATTACGTTTATGTTAGATGAGGATGGTGCCATACTGTAGTCTGGACACAGAATAATGACTCATCCATTAGGCTTCCCGCACCACTTGACGGAGGATTTAACTGCCGTTTAATGTCCCCAGCTTGCTGGATTATTGCTCCGTTATTACCTGGCTGATACAACCTGAATACAAACCAGGCTATTTAATGGCCACCCCCAATAATGAGTCATCTTTACAAACTTTCTTTATAGAAAGTGTTGGAAGTTTTACAGATAGATCCACTTGATGATGGTCTGTGCCAGACAGACTGGCCTTCACCTAGAAACTGCTGATTAAAATGAAGTGTTCCACGTGCGATTATGGGGCCTACTCACACCGCACAACAGCCGCTTCGGACGACTAAGTGTATGGGCTTCAGTCGGGAAAAGATGTGTGACCGAGCGCCCATACACACCGACCAAACTGTTCATCACATACACATAGTGCATTGTGAGTCGGATGCCCGATGCACGTGTGTAGGAAGCTTTATTTGAGATTTAGGATAGAAATCTTTCACTACGAACAAAGTATTGCAGTTACTTTCAATTTCCCACCCATTAGCAGAGGAGATACTACGTAATGTACAATTAGATACGTTGTTTTAAAGGACAGCTAAATCCTCAGAACAACATTGAATTAATATAAAACAGTTATCATGTGTCTCACCTATCATTTTGATATGGTTGTTGAGAAATTTAACTTTCTAACATGAGGTTTGTGTCTTATTTCCAGTGTTCCAGTATCACACAGTTTGGTCACTGACCATTATGTTTTTTACACATGCTCAGTTCTAAGATACTACAGGAACTTGTTACAGTTGGTCACCCCCACTATAGCTTCTGCCAATCCTTTTACAGGACAGATTAGGCAGGAGCATGTGACTGAGATCAGGGGTGTGGCCAGTCACTGTACATACCACAGTTATTTCATCCAGTTCTTCAATGGTAACATTTACTTTAATGCTAATTACTGTATTGTTATTTACAGTTTATTGGTGTTTTTAGAGGGGATATGTTCAGATTCTGGAGGGTAAAAAGTGGATTTGGAAATCCCGGATTTGAAGTTCTGTTTATCATTAGGAAATTCTGTATTTTTGGAAACCTCTAGACCCCTCATATATGCGGTAACCCTCTAAAGTATACACACGGCACTACTTTCAAGGTTTACCGAAATAGCCCCGAATATACATGCGGAGGCTCTAAAATTCGCATTGCCAATCCAAAGCAATTGGAGCTGCCCCAATATGTGCTCTGAGCATACGTTCCAATACACCATTGCCGTGTGTACTAGTTGGACCAGCCCCCTGTTAATAGGGAAGTAAATCCATATAGGAAGTTGTATTCACTGACATGGTCACTGTGATGTTAAGGATTTAGTTCCTTACCTGACTTCCCTAGATCGTTATTAACCACAGTGAAGTTAACCCAAGTTCCTCCACATCTCCTTCGTAACTCTTCAGAAGAGCAAATTTCTATACATCTCTGGATCTAATGAGGCCAAGTGATGGATGTCCACGTCCCGCTGGTGCCCAACAGTTTGGATAGGAAGAAACTAGCAAACGGAAGTTCCACTAACATGTTCTCGTGTACAAAGCCTGAGAAACAGAGAAGATGGACACCAGGCACCGGTTTATAAACACAAGGGTCATGGAATAATGAACTCGGGCGGGGTAAATAAATAATAAACATTTACATTGATGATGTGATTGGTGATATCAGTCCCATTAAATTCTAGCTGGCCAAAGGTGCTACTGGCATCAGCAAAGGATTAGGGAATGAATGGGTAGGTTGTGTAAGTTAAAATTAGTGTTCAGACTGTTTATTCGTATATTGATCATTATTCTGTTAAATAGGAATATGATGGCTTTCTAATAACAGACCACCCCCTGGAGCATTTTCAACGCCCATTTCGCTACAGAAAGCAGAACCAGAACTACAGAAAGCCCCAGGGTTCATTTCTAAATTCAGAGCTGACATCATTGCATGCTGCCATTTTGAATGGAATGGTTTATATGTTCATGGCCTTGTATCCACATTTCCCAGTAAATGGAGGGTTTTGGAGCACTCGTTGTAAAATTATATAATAATAGTTAAAGGAAACCTACTTTGTAAACCAATTGCATTGTGTGGGCTATCAGTCCACAGGCGTTAAAGAAATCAGTGTATGGCTGTGTTTGGCTACATGTCTTATCTGATGGGGTTATCTTGTTAGTGACAGAAGAGCGTTTTCACACTTTTTTTGCGGATAACTTTACACATTAAACGCAAGGTGGGCTAGTAAAGGATCTCACAGCGAAGCCATTGAGGCTTTAATGACTCTACTCAACAGCTACATTGAAATTTGAGCCCTGAAAGCCAAGGTCACCGACCTTTCTAATAGGCCCTGGTTTACTACTCGCCCATGGATTTTTAATAAAGAGACATCTGTTATGGGAGGGTTTACCTGTCACAGTAGTTTGTTTGTTAACCCAAACTAGCGTTAATAACACCCCTAAAGGTCTTAAACCTGCACAGATTTTATTATACTTAGCACAAATAACAAATCCCTTTAAAATGTCATAACACATGGTCAATAGTTAAAAGAAACCCTGGGATCCAGAGGGATTTAGCCCATGCATGGAGGGATTCATGCCCACCACCGGAGGGATTTATGCCCGTGTAGAGGAATTTAATGCTGTGTTACTGAGGGATTTATACCCACGTATGGAGGGAGTTATAACCAGTGTACGGAGGGATTTATACCAGCGTACGGAGGGATTTATATCCGTGTACGGAGGATTTTACCTGCAATACGAGGGATTTATATCTGCGTATGAGGGATTTATGTCCACACACGTAGGAGGGTTTATACCCACGTATGGAGGGTTTATACCCACGTATGGAGGGATTTATACCCGCGTACTGAGGGATTAATCCCGCGTACGGAGGGATTTATACCCCGTAGCGAGGGGATTTATACCCGTACGAGGGATTTATACCCGTACTGAGGATTTATCCGCGTACGGATTATCCGCGTATGGAGGATTTATACCAGTGTACGGAGGGATTTATACCCACGTACGGAGGGATTTATACCCCGTACGGAGGGATTTATACCGCGTACGAGGGATTTATACCCCGTACGAGGATTTATACCAGCGTACGGAGGGATTTATACCCACGTACGGAGGGATTTATCCCACGTACAGAGTATTATACCAGTGTACGGAGGGATTTATAACTATGTACGGAGGGATTTATACCCACTTACGGAGGGATTTATACCTGCATACGGAGGGATTTATATCTGCGTACGAGGGATTTATGTCCACACACGTAGAGGGTGTATACCCACGTATGGAGGGATTTAATCCCACTTATGGAGGATTTATACCCACGTACGGAGGGATTTATACCCACGTACGGAGGGATTTATACCCACGTACGTGAGGGATTTATACCCGCGTACGGAGGGATTACCCACGTACGGGGGATTTATACCCGTACGGAGGGATTTATATCCGTGTACGGAGGGATTTATATCCGTGTACGGAGGGATTTATACCCGCGTACGAGGTTTATCCCGTGTACGGAGGGATTTATAACGCGGTACAGGGGATTTTTATGCCCATGACGGAGGGATTTATACCCACGTATGGAGGATTTATACCTGCATAGGAGGATTTATATCTGCGTCGAGGGATTTATGTCCACACACTATGGAGGGATTTATACCAAGTAGGAGGGATTTATAACCACGTACGAGGATTTATACCCACTTACGGGGATTTATACCCACGTACGGAGGGATTTATACCCGCACGGAGGGATTTATACCCGCGTACGGAGGGATTTATACCCGCGTACGGAGGGATTTATACCAGCGAACGGGAGGATTTATCCCCCGCTAGGGGCGATATTTATAACCTGCATTGGAGGATTTTATCTAGTACGAGGGATTTATGTCCACACACGTATGAGGGATTTATACCACGTTAGGGAGGGATTTAATCCCGCTATGGAGGGATTTATACCCCGTAGAGGGATTTATACCCCGTACAGAGGGATTTATAACCCACATACGAGGGGTTTATACCAGCGTACGGAGGATTTAATCCGGTAGGAGGGATTTATACCTGCATACGGAGGGATTTATATCTGCGTACGAGGGATTTCTGTCCACACACGATGGAGGGATTTATACCCACATATGGAGGATTTATGCCCACCTCTTGTGAAAAGCTCTAGCACTTCTATTTATATATTTATGTACGGACTATCTATGTATTATCCCCCTTGTATGACTTTATTGTATTACTGTACAGCCTGCTTCCCCAAGTGGCGCTTTATAAACTATACATACATACATTTATGCCGTGCCGAGGGATTTATGCCGCGTATGGAGCAATTTAGCCCACGCATGGATGGAGGGATTTATGCCCACGTACGAACAGAGGCATTTATACCCGGCACTGAGGGATTTATACCCATGTAAGGAGGAATTTATGGTCCAAGAATGTTTATTCCCATACAAAGAAGAATATAGGTATAACTGTGATTAGTTTTACCTTTCCAGACAGCATTCTATTCCCCGAGTTAGAACGCTGATAAACTCACAGTACAGTAAGACCATGTAGAGCTTTACTGCCCCATAACTATGACGGTCACACAATACCACGTGCCAAGTCTTGCAGATGCGCGTGTGTTCAAAACCAAGACCCTAATAGCTTGCAAGGTAATTTATGAATATGTCTATTCTCCATACAATTAGAATATCTCTATTATTCTTCTGGTAATTGTCTATAACTATTGTTAAATACCACAGTAATACATCATCTAGAACAGTCACCACACAAGACGACAGTGTCTGCTTATAGTGGACCCAGAGGTTTCCATTAGATGTTGTTAGTCTGGGTACATACCGGTCAATATATTGCCCAACTGACTAATTCTGATTCGCCACAGATCGTTCACCCAACATCATCCGTCTCGGGCATTAATTACCAGTAGTGACCAGTTGATCTGGTCCCTTTTCATTGGGATACCATGTCAAACTTAGAAAGAAGCCAATTGTTTCCAGCTGGTGTAAAGAGTGAACAGAAATCCGGATTTTTTTGCCCCACCTGTTGAACATCACCTGGCTCATGACCCTTTTCTTCTATTCTAAACCCAACAGCCTAAACCTGCAAAAATAAAGCTATACAGTGTCTATAATGGCCGCTCCGTTTATTTTAAGGTGTGTACCCTGGATGTCTTGTTTGTGCAGTTGGCTCTAATAGCAAACTAGAGGTGTTAATATGCAGCCAAAGGAAGGTCAGAGTTTCCCCGAACAAAACTCGCTTGTCATTGACTGTTAGATCAAAGCAGCCTTTAAATTCCATTTTATACTCACGGTATGTAATCCACCCCCCCCCTCGCTTTCTCTTGTATGGCAGGTTGAACCTCTAAGACATCCACTATTGAGACATAATAAATGATGGCGTTACAAACCTGAGGACGCATCAGCTAATGGATATAAATAAACGCCGGTTAATGTATGCAACAGAAATCAGGGGGCCGTAAATCAAGGTGTTTTTTTTCTAAACACAGGTTAATTGTAGAACTTTGGCCAACTATTTATTTTTTAGTAAAATAATCCACTTAACGTTAGTCATGGCGCGATTGCATCATACCCCCTCCCCCTGCTATTAATATGATTTCACGAAAACCACACAAGAAACACAAAAACAACAGCGGGGAAAAAAACAGCCCTAGTTGAAGCAGAAGTTGTGGGGTTTTCATGTGTCTGTCTCCCGGTGGAATGGATGGCCCGAACTGTGCCAAAATGATTGGAAATAAAATAATTAATTACTGTAGAAGCCTTTTAATATAACGAAGTGACTTCAAAACGCGCATAGCAAATTTATCAGGAGGATAAATGCAATCAACAGCGAGCCTCGTTTTCTGTTTGCTGCCAAATAATAATAACTTTGGTAATTTACGGCATTAAGAATCAATAATATATATATATAATGCGTTTGAAATGCATCGCTGTTAATCTATCCGGTACAGAGTAAATGTTATAACTTCATCTAAAAACTATACAAACAGGGAGCCCCAGTTTCTATATCAATGTGTCTCATTATATCGGATCTGATGCTCATATATAGTGGCATGGGCTTGGGTAGTCACAATTCGAATGAATTAACGGGGTGTGCTTTTTATTTATGGTAAGTGGGAAAGTGGTAAGTAGTAAGCGAGATGGCATATAAAAAACTGAACAATAATAAAAAAAAAAAAAAGATTTCAAAGATCATTATTTAAAAGGCAAATAAAATACTTAAGGTGAACTTAAGCTAAATTATAAATCCCTGCTGCACAATTCTACTTGTTTGCTACTAAACCTGGGTTACACCCCATCCAATAACTTGGCCTGATGACTGACATTTTCAGTGTAGCGGTCAATCGGGCCGAAATATGAAATGGTTTCCTGCGCTGGCTGCAATCAAAGTGAAACCGTTTAAATGAACGGACATGGGATGCATCCAAAAACACAGTCTATCGTGCGTGCTCTATGGCCAAGGTCTACTTTAGCTACAACCGACAGTCCTTTGTCCTGACAGAATGGTTGGTCAGGATGAACTATCTCTACATTTGTACCCGCCTACTGACACAGATGTATCTTTCCCTTTGAAATCATCCGCATTGTGGAGAAATCGCCTGTTCAATAGTGTAGTTTCGGGCTGAGTGGGTCACTGACCCAGATAAGAGTTGCACATGCTCAGTAACTTCTCTAGCCCCTCCCTTTCCCCCCTGCCAGATCTGTCAAGTAACTACTGGGTGACCTCCTATGTCCCCTCTGTAATCAAGTCTGAGCAGTGAGAAAATCATTGTTACTCATTGGTGCAAATCCCACCAGTTGTTATAATTTTCCACCTTCAGCTGTAAGATTATACCAACATTATGCCCCTTAAAGTTTTAAACTCATCTTAGGTAACTGAAATTTAACATAAAATTAAATTTTAACGAAAATTAACTGAGTTATTAGATATGTATGTTTACTGTTTGGCCGTCACTAATGTGACACAGGAATTAATATCAGATTCCTTTCCTTTCATGAAGGAGAATTATACTTGTGCAGAAACGGACCATTCCTGGCTCCTCCCACAATCAGTGTCACTGAATTCTCCCATCTCTGGCACTGGAGAACGTAGTAATAATTCTCCTATAAGGGCATGTCCAGCGTAAAAATAACTTTAGCTAGGATGAAGATCAACCCCCCCAAACCTAGGCTTCACATTACTAAAATTTTCCTATACATGCCCCTGTATTTCTATCTGACCTCGCCACTTCTCATCTGCTCTGCTGCTGACACAGCCGCTCCACTTTCTGGTTGCGGCTGTCAGTAAGGACGCAACATGAAGTCACGGGCAATTGCCTGACACTAAAACCAGGAAGTGGAGAGGTTGTCGGTGTCAGTTAGCGACTTAGGGGCATCTTAGGGGGTTAATCTTCATTCCTAGCTAAAGTTATTTTTACACTGAACTTGCACTTAAAGGATATTATAGCCATTTCCTGGTTTCCCAAATAAAAGCCGACATCAGAAAAAAGAAAGAATAAATATAAATCCTCATTGAAGGTTGAATACTGCTGACCCTTAATCCAGAGTTAAGAAATAATTTAAATACAAATCTTTATCTTGGTAAAACAGCAGTGACTGATCTTCCCAACGAAAATTTGTTTTGTCCCCATCCATTTTTAAGATCTTACCGTTCTTATGAATAATCAGTTGGATAAAAGATTTATTTATCAAAATTGCTTCTGCTATGTGCAGTTTTGCAGTAACTGGTATGGGTATGCAGGTGTATTGCATATGGGGAAATTCCCTCTTCCTGGTCTGCCTCAAAGTGGTTACTGAGCATGCTTGACTTAAAAGAGATTCAATGTTAGATGGAAGGATGATTTGGATAAGGGAGGTAGGGGGAAAACTGTGCTTGAGCAAAGCATTGTTAAGACATGCACATATTCATAACTAAGTCCTACAACATATCTTCATTTACAGATTAATATGAGGGCAAAGTCATTTTTTCGTTTATTTACCCTTAAATTACTGGTGGTATCAGTGTCCCTAACACCAGTGGATAAGGAAACAGAACATTATATAATATACATTCATGTGGAGACTGCCTTAATTTGTTATTAAACTTATCGTTGTCCTTTAATAATAGAAATGTATAATGTAAATGAATTCAGTTTACACTGAACTGTAGTGATCGTCCCATTAACTACTAGCCTGAAATGTTCATATCTCAAAGAGAAAAGTGTCAGCAAATAGAAAGTGAAAGAGTCCATTTTTTATTCCTATTTTACCCAACTTATTACCGTATTCCTTACTTTAACTGATTATTATTCTCCTGTCCGAACACATGATTTAAAGGCAATAAAAGGATCACTACACAGCCCCGAAAGAGGAATCAATCCACTAATGGAACTTTTAACTGAAAAGTGCCCATTGACATGAACTAATTCTCTTAATGCAGAGACTGCGTCATTCCATCACAGTAAACAATCCCGAACATATGCATTAAGAAATTTAAATACATTATGACCCCATAAATATCCGTATCAATCATATGCCATTTAGTGTTAAAAGTCCACGCCGAAATATCATTTCAGCGCTGGAACACAGGGCTCGTTTATAACACGATTGACAATGTTAATCGGTCTGATAAGGCACAAAGCTATACACCTTTCCAATTAAACTAAGGCCAATATACATTAAATGGAGTGTAGAGCATTCTAGTTTAATAACAACAATGGCTTCCTATGGAGGAAGTATGTACAGGAGTATGTAATTCTCTACCCATGATAGACACGTGTGAGGATCATCAATGAGTCCCTACCTAACGGCTGTTTCAGCCAACAATCGTGCCCATACACGGCACGATTATCAGCAAAACGGCTGTGCATACATCAACGCGTCGCAGGTTGATCGCACGTGTGTATGATGGGTAAGGCTAATGGAAATTTTTTCAGTTCATTTCCTGTGTAATGAATGACCAACTACTGCAATATTTCATTAATATACAATAATATTATTGTTGATACAGCTCCCCTCTTCTTCCCAAGATCCCCTGGTCTGGTAGCACACACACACCCCCTAGAGCCAATCTTTATTCTGCATCAGCCCCTAGACTTAACTGGTGACATTGAATTAACCCCAACAGTCCGTGTGCAGATCAGACACTGACCAACTACTTAGCTAGTGCAATGTTTCATAGGGAAGAAGAAAAGAGAAGAAGAAAAGAAAGAGCAGCAATTTGCCTCTTTCAAGCCAAATTAATAATAATGGATCAACGACTTGTGTGCTGAGTGTTTGCCAGACTGTTGGGATAAAATAAAGTCGACATGAATTAACCCACACAGCCTACGTTGTGGACATAAATCCCTCGCCGAACATAAATCCTCCTATTGGCAGGTAAATCCTCCATACGGGTATAAATCCCTCCGTACTGGGCCATAATTCCCTCTGTAGCGAGTTTATCAAATCCCTCCTTCACTGGTATAAAGCCCTTCTGTACGCGGGTATAAATCCCTGCCGATAAAACCTCGACAGAGATAAAATCCCTCCGTTACGTATATAATCCCTCCGTACGTTTCCCGTACTTGTAAAATCCTCCGTACGCGGGTATAAACCCTACCGTACGGGGTATAAATCCCTCGTACGTGGGTACTAACGTCCCTCCTGACGTTGGGTATAATCCCTCCTTAGTGGGTATTAAATCCTCCATACGTGGGTATAAATCCCCTCAATACGTGTGTGGCATAAAGTCCCTCGTACGCCAATATAAATCCCTCCGTATCCTGTTAATTCTCCTCCTTAAGTGGGTATATACTCCCTCCGTTACATAGTTATAAATCCCACATCGTTACACTGGTATAAATCCCTCTGTACGCGGGTATAAATCCCTCCGTACGTGGGTATAAATCCCTCCGTTAACTCTGGGTATAAATCCCTCCGTCGCGTGGTATAAACCCTCCGTACGCGGGTATAAATCCCTCTGTTACGTGTGGTATAAATCCCTTCCGTACGTGGGTATAAATCCCTCCGTAGTGGGGTTATAAATCCCTCCTTACGTGGGATAAATCCCCCATACGGTTGTAGGACATAAATCCTCGTACGCAGATATAAACCCTCTGTATGGATATCTCCCTTCCTGTACGTGGGATTAAATCCCTCCGTACTTGGGTAAAATCCCTCCGTACGTGGGTATAAATACCCGTCTGGAGTATCCGGCTCAATCTCCATACTGGGTATAAATCCCTCCTCATACGTGTGTGGACAGAAATCCCTCGTACGCGCATCTAATCCCCAGTATGTCAGGTATAAATCCCTCCGTACGTTGGCATAAAATCCCTCCGTACATGGGCAAAAATCCTCCATCCGTACATTGGTATAATCCTCTCATACGACCCGGGTATAAATCCCCTCCGTATCTCGATGTATAAAATCCCGTCAGGTACGCGGGTATAAATCCTCGTACGAGGGATAAATCCCTCCGTAGCGGATAAAACCCTCAGTACGCGGGTAGAATCCCTTCCTACGTGGGTAATCAAACCCTCCATACGTGGTGGATAATCCCTCCATACGTTGTGTGCGACATAAATCCCTCATACGCGATATAAATCCTCCGTATGCAGTAAAACCCCTCCACCGGATATAAATCCCTCCGTACCTGGTATAAATCCCTCCGTACATGGTATAATCCCGCCTTACGTGGGTAAATCCCTCCGTAATTGGGTAAATAATCCCTCCGTACTTGGGATAAATCCCTCCATACGTGGGTATAAATCCCTCCTATACGTGGTGGACATATCCCTCGTACGCAGATATAAATCCCTTCCGTATGCAGGTATAAATCCCTCCGTACGTGGGCATAAATCCCTCCGTACATGGCATAAATCCCTCCGTACACTGGTATAAATCCCTCCATACGCGGGTATAAATCCCTCCGTACGCGGGTATAAATCCTCAGTACGCGGGTATAAATCCTCCGTACGCGGGTATAAATCCCTCGTACTCGGGTATAAATCCCTCCATACGTGGGTATAAATCCCTCCATACGTGGGTTAAATCCCTCCTACTGTGTGGAATAAATCCCTCATACGCAGATTAACTCCTCCGTATGCAGGTATAAATCCCTCCGTACCGGATATAAATCCCTCCCTCCTTACGCTGGTTATAGAAATCCCTCCGTAACTGGTATAAATCCCTCCATACGGGTTAACTCCCTCAGTACACAGGCATAAATTCCTCTACACGGGCATAAATCCTCCGTGCGTGGGCATGAATCCCTTCATGCATGGGCATAAATCCTCTGGATCCGCAGGGGCGATTCTTAATAACTATTGACCATGTGTTATTGACATTATTAACAGGGATTTTTTTGTTAGTTGTGCAAGTAATAAATCTGTGCAGGTTTAAGACCTTTAGGGGTGTTATTAACGCGAGTTTGGTTTAACAACAAACTACCTGTGACAGGTAAACCTCCTCACTAACAGATGTCTCTTTAATAACATCCATGGGGCGAGTAAACACAGGCTATTATAAAGAAAGGTCGGTGGACCTGCTTTCAAAGGGCTCAAATGCAATGTAGCTGTTGAGTAAGAGCATTAAAGCCTCCAATGGCTTCGCTGTGAGATCCTTTACTACCCACCTTGCTGCTTTAAGGTAAAGTTATCCGCCAATAAAAAGTGTTGAAACCTGCTCTATCGTCACTAACAAGATAACCCCTCAGATAAGACATGTAGCCAAACACAGCCATACACCTGATTTCTTTAACGCCTGATGACTGATAGCCCACACAATGCAATTGGTTTACAAAGTAGGTTTCCTTAACTATTATTATATATATTTACAACGAGTGCTCCATAAACCCTCCATTTACTGGGAATGTGGATACAAGGCCATGAACATATAACCATTCCATTCAAATGGCAGCATCAATGATGTCAGCTCGAATTTAGAATGAACCCTGGGCTTTCTATAGTTCTGGTTCTGCTTTCTGTAGCGAAATGGGCGTTGAAACTGCTCCAGGGGGTGTCTGTGTATTAAGAAAGCCATCCATATTCCTATTTAACAGAATAATGATCAATATCGAATAAACTAGTCTGAACACTAATTTTAACTACACAACCTACCCATTCATTCCCATAATCCTTTGCTGGATGCCAGTAGCAACCTTTTGGCCAGCTAGAATTTAATGGGACTGATATCACCAATCACATCATCAATGTAAATGTTTATTATTTATTTACCCCGCCCAGTTCATTATTCCATGACCCTTGTGTTTATAAACCGGTGCCTGGTGTCCATCTTCTCTGTTTTCTCAGGCTTTGTACGAGAACATGTTAGTGGAACTTCCGTTTGCTAGTTTCTTCCTATCCAACGTTGGGCACCAGCGCGGACGTGGACATCCATCACTTGGCCTCATTAGATCCAGAGATGTATAGAATTTGCTCTTCCTGAAGAGTTACGAAGGATATTGGAGGAACTTGGGTTTAAACTTCACTGTGGTTATAACGATCTAGGGGAAGCTCATGGTAAGGAACTAAGATCCTTAACATCACAGTGACCATGTCAGTGAATACAACTTCCTATATGGATTTACTTCCCTATTAACAAGGGGCTTGGTCCAAACTAGTACACACGGCACTCGCGTGTATTGGAACGTATGCCAGAGCACATATTGGGGCAGCTCAATTGCTTTGGATTGGCAATGCGAATTTTAGAGCCTCCGCATGTATATTCGTGGGCTATTCCGGTAAACCTTGAAAAGTAGTGCCGTGTGATACTTTAAGAGGTTACCGCATATATGAGGGTACTTTACGAGGTTTCCATACAGAATTTCCTAATGGATCAGAACAGAACTTCAAATCCGGGATTTACCAAATCCAAATTTTTACCCTCCAGAATCTGAACATATCCCCTCTAAAAAACCCAATAAACTGTAATATAGACAATACAGTAATTAGCATTAAAGTAAATGTTACCATTGAAGAAACGGATGAAATAACTGTGGTATGTACAGTGACTGGCCACACCCCTGATCTCAGTCACATGCTCCCTGCCCTAATCTGTCCTGAAGATTGGCTAGAAGCTACTAGTGGGTGGACCAACTGTAACAAGTTCCTGTATATCTTAGAACTGAGCATGTGTAAAAAACATAATGTCAGTGACCAAACTGTGGATACTGGAACACTGGGAAATAAGAACACAAACCTCATGTTAGAAAGTTAAATTTCTCAACAACCATATCAAATGATAGGTGAGACACTGATAACTGTTTTATATATATTCAATGTTTCTGAGGATTAGCTGTCCTTTAAAACAACGTATCTAATTGTACATTACGTAGTATCCCCTCTGCTAATGGGTGGGAAATTGAAAGTACTGCAATACTTTGTTCTGTAGTGAAAGATTTCTATCCTTAAATCTCAAATAAAGCTTCCTACACACGTGCAATCGCGGCATCCGTACTCACAATGCACTATGTGTATGAACAGTTTTGGTCGTGTATGGGCGCTCGGCTCACACATCTTTCCCCGACTGAACGCCCATACACTATAGTCGTCCGAAGCGGTCTGTTGTGCGCGGTAGTGAGAGACCCCATAACGCCGTCTGTAACACTTCATTTAATCACAGTTCAGTTTCTAGTTGAAGGCCAGTCTGTCTGGCACAGACCATCATCAGTGGATCTATCTGTAAAACTTCCACACTTTCTATAAAAGAAAGTTTGTAAAGATGACTCATTATCTGGGGGGTGGCCATTAAATAGCCTGGTTTGTATTCAGTTATCTAGCCAGGTAAACGGAGCAATAATCCAGCAAGCTGGGGACATTAAACGGCAGTTAAATCCTCCTGCTCAAGGTGGTGCGAGGAAGCCTAATGGATGAGTCATTATTCTGTGTCCAACTACATATGGCACCATCCCATCTAACATTAAACGTAATTAATAAATGAACGCAAGGTTGGTGGTCCTACTCAGATAAAACCACAATGTGAGGGTTACCTATTAATATAAAGTGATAATAAGGTTTTAATGTGGGGGTTTATTAGGAACACAGACTATTTGAGGTTGAATAGAGACATGCGCCCTCAGTCAATACCCATAATAGTCTACAGCATCCAATCAAATGTTCTCTAATTGCAGTAACCTAGTAAATGCCTCTGAGTGGTTGTGGCAGTTTAGCAGAGAAACATTGACCCATCACCTTAACTAAAGAATCTTTGCTCCATGGTTGTTCAAACAACAGTCCAGATCTTTGTTTCTTTTATTTCGCTGGTTGACCTGTAATGACATGATGACTGTGTCTACTGTTAGGCATGTAATTTTCTTCGGATCCGCGATATTTCAGGCCACACACATTCAGATATATTAGAGGATACTGTTTCTATATATAAATAAAGTTTAGATATGTTGGAAATGTATACAACATGCTGACGTTAATAATTTGTATATTCCCCCGATCTTGCAGGTTGTTGAGTTGAAAGCAGTGGAAAGGACATCCCCGTAACTAGCGCTAATAGGATATCTTCACATCCACCTGGTGGCCAGACACAGGCTGAACAAACAGATCAGGCCTACTGCTTGGCCTTTAGACAGGGTCTTCAATGTGGTCAACCTTGAATGGTTGGAATGTTCGATCAGCAGGAAATCCAGGTAGAATGTTTTAAAGAAGAACCTCCATCTCTTTTCAAATGCTTTACCCAATAACTCGCTGCAAATAAGGTTCATCGTTCTGTGCACCGAAGAATAAACCAAATTTCTCTGCAGTGAGGTCAATATGTTGAGAACAAATTCACAGAGAAGACAGACTGTGTTTTGCACTCTGACCTTCTCTCTGTTTAATAAAAAGGACAAAACCATAAAAAAGTGATCATCGCAGGTCAAATGGCAGCTACTAAAGATGTCTGAAGTGCGTCGGCTTTCATTGCATTTCTAGTACTAGAATGAAAATAATAATATTTAGCGTTGAATGAAGAATTGTTGATTAGAACATTTGTGCAGTTTTATCCGAGCACAGGGATGGAATTTTTTCCTTCTGTAAATATTAAACGTTGTGACTCCAAAACAAATGGCAGCTTCTTGCTCCTATCGCCACATGATAAATATCTACGATCGCTCCACCTAATCAGAGAGATTGATTGGTTTAATCTGGTTCACCCCCAAGGTAATTCATAAGTGGCAGCGATCTGAAATATTCTTAAAGGAAGAGTAGTAAATAATGACTAATTGTTTTTATGAATGTGCATCAAGATGGCAGGGGGGACAGTATTGTGTAGATCACAACATTTCAGTTATTTGTTTATAATCTCTCTCTTCGCCCTCGTTTGTTCCAGCGATCAGCCCCTTAGTGAGGGCTATAGACCTTAATTAGTAGCCTATAGCAATAGTTAATCTAAAGGGCTACAGAATCAGGACAGTCTGGCAGCAGGTCATGTGATTGGAAGGGGTAACAGTTGGTTAATCTTTTCCATACTTTCTACTGTTTCAGGTATTGATTCCGGTGCACAAGTTCCTATTTGCCTCGACGACTGAAGTCATTTACAAAACTATTCAGGCACGTATTATTGTGGTGTAAATATACAGGGAATCGATGGAACGTTCCCCCGAATAATCTGTACATGGGGCCTTGGTTTCTGGGGTATTTTTCTGACAATATTTTGTCAGATTTTGCTGTAAGTTTGGTAGAAAAGGACAGTCACATTGAAAAGTTCTGCTGTATATTTTACCCTGATCAAATGAATGCCAGATGTGACAGTAGATCAGGTTAAAACAATCTGCCCATATGTACACAGCCTAAGCAGTATTAAGGTCAAGAGTTCCCTCTAAGTGGCAACTTTTTACAATAGCACCGCCGAAAGTCGGTAATAAAGCTGGGAAATGTTGTTTCAAAGGGTATCTAAACTGGGGGGGAAAAGTTTGTTTTTTTTTATATTGCCATTACTGTAAATTATAATTCCTCCATTTATTGTTGATCAGCCCCTTTAGAATCCAATATAATCTTACATTTCAGCTGTCAATCAAGTGCATTATTACATAAACCCTTCTACTGTGTGGAGTTTTAGCGGTAACTGGAATGGTGACAGTTGGTATATGTGAATTGCATGATGGGAAATACTGCCACATAGTGATAACTGAGCATGCTACCCTCATAAAAGTCTGGTCAGATGGGAGAAGTAAGTGTTTGGTTTAAAAGGGGGATACTGAGCCAATTAAGTACTGGATTGAAGGCAACACACATCCATCAGAGTAAAGCTGGGTACACACAGTAACGATAAAGCCCCGATACCGTCGGATCCGACTGTATCGGGGCTTTATCACTAGTGTGTGTACCTTCATTTTCCGAAACGAAGAGCTAGACTCCCTATAAAGGAGTCTGCCGCGGCCAAGGGAAACACACAGTCCATAGCGTTCTCCCTATGAGTTCATATGATGTTCATAGGGAGAATGCTGCGGGACTGTGTGTATGCAGATCTTTGAAAGATAACATATCCTGGTCTGTCATCTTTCACTGATCTTACTGGTGTGTACCCAGCTTATTACATGTACTCATGTAAAAGATTATAATGGAGGCACAGTCACTTTTTCATATCGTTGCCCTTTTAAATTGCTTGTTATATCGGCTTGTTAAATATCATTAAGGATAGAGAAAAGAAGAGTAGATGGCTCGGGTTTTAAAAAAAAAAATGTTCAGTTAATCTTCTTTTATGCAATTTAGATTTAGAAGAAACCTTATTTGTACATTTAACTTGTGCCTTTAAAGAAGAAACCCGTTTTTCAGGCCCCTGTCTATTTCGTTTCAGTAATTTGACCTAAATGAACCAGCAGCCGTGGCGGGACGCTGCTTGATAGGGCGAGCGGCTGATTATATTTCTGTTACAGGAGGATATTCAGCCGACCATCCGGTGATCAAAATCTTTTGGAGAGTCGTGGAAACTTCACAGACGAAGGAAAACGAAAATTGTTAAAATTGTCACCAGTTGCTCTAGGCCTCCGTTGTTAGGATTTAAATAAGAGTGTTGTCCCACCCACCCTTCTCTAAGCTCTTACATGGTCTTTCTGTCCTCCAACCCACGTGGCTAACCCCACCCAATTCTACCCACCTTTAAATGATCTCTCTTTCTCCTAAACCACCTGCTGTGATTGGGGCCATTTGGCAATGCTGTCGTAGATCGAAGTAATATTATCTTTTCTACCCATCATTCTGGGGACAATTGCCCCTAACAACAATGTGCTAATTTTGCCCCAACCAATCAGATCTTATTAACATTGAAAGCTAACATCTGATTGGTTGGGCAAAATTAGCACCATTTTAACGATAAGAACTTTTATTGAATAACCCTGTAAGTTGCAAAGCCAACAGAAGAAACAATGTAGATCAATTGTAGTGAAGACCATATATATATATATTTTTTAGTTTTCTATTTATAATCCATAATCTAATAATCCCTTTTGAGTAGTATATACTTAAGGACAACAACACTGTACAAATTAACTTATAAAAATAACGTACCTGGGGCCTCGAGGGAGTTGATTTTTCCTACTTCCTTTCCTACAGTTAGTTGAGGAGCAGCACCGCAATGCACAGATTTCATTGCCAGGTTAGTGTCCTGGACTTTCTTGTATTAAAGATAGGCTGAAGCCAGAGGAAGCTGGCAGAAGCAGTTTTCTTTGTGCTGGGCTGGTGCTCCTTACAGAAACATATTGGGAGGTAGGAATTACCAGTCTACCTCCCTGCTCCAAGGTCTTCCAGTTTAACTGTTTAAAAAAAAATAATACAATTACACGCACTGTAGATCTCCTAAAGAAAATATTTTGCCTGTTTCTGAAAGGTCTAGGCCCCACTAGGCTGTTTTGATTTGCCGCTGCGTTAGCGCACTTCAATAGAAGACAGCGATCTCGCTGCATCGTGCGAATCTTTCGTGCTCCTAGTGGGGCTAGCCCTAGGTGTCCGTTGCTACCGCCCTGTGTCTTTTAACAGTTCCCTTACTGTCGCGGTGATACATTGTGACTTTTATGTTAAAAGTCAATTATAAGGACAGGGTGTGTACAAATAAACTGAATAAACCAAAAGTTAACACACAAGAAGTATTGAACCTTCCACATGAAAGACTAGACTTGTTAGTATTCAAGTTAACAAAGTATTATACCTTGTTCCTTTCAATGAAAGGTGTGGGGAATTTATTTTATTGTACTCTTTAATAGTGAAGTGAGATGTTTATTTTGCCTTTAAACCTCTCCAACCTTTATTGTGTTCATTGTTAAATGGAATTCTGATAACTTTATGTTCCACTCCAGCTGCACTGTTATTGAATGTCATCCATTGCATTCCAGGCAAATGCCGTAATGATTACAGATGGATAAACAGAGGGAATGTTCCAGGGATATCCTGTTTGAATATACCCAGAATGTGCCCACCAAATTGAGTATTACCATACAAAGGCAGTGAAATCCAGCCATGATAAAATAAAGCTATGGCAACTCTTATAAGTAAAACCAAGGTAGAGGACTGGCTGGGGGTCCACGCACACCTTACAGCAATAGTTATAACATTCTCATTCTGCAAATAAAACTCCAGACATTGGGATATACCAAATGTTAAAAAGAGAGTGTTATGGAAGAAATACTTTTCCAACTCTGCTAAATTCCTGTCCAGGGCTGCCTACTAATAGATGCTTAAGGGCAAACACAAACGGTGACTTGTCAGTTATCTGCCCGCAACCCCAACTGCCTTCATTTTGACTGTAATCTCAGGAAGTCACAACCTTGATTGACTCATGGAGGGAGGGGCTTCAATAACTATCATTATGGTAGTAATGCAGGTAATAAAGTGCGAATATATCAGTTGGGGTTGGGGGCAGGTGAACTGACAATTGAACCAGTTTTTGCTTTAAGGATGGACATTCCCTTTAAAGGGCAAGTCTTATCCCTCAAACAAACATTGTATATAGGTAAATCACAGCCAAAACTGCAATAGTTAGAAATCTGAGACTATAAGACTAACCCGAAAATGCTGCCCAATGCTTCTTTGCTCTCTGTTTGTCTTCCTGGTTTTCCAGTTAGCAGCCATCAGTCGCTTATTTGAGTAGTTGACATCAGAGCCTTGACGAATGTTATTTCCCTTACTTGCCTTCTCTGAGCATGCAAGCTTATAAAAGAGCTTAGAAAGCTTGGAGAGGAAGCAGACACCTTTTCATAGGCAGAAGGAAGGGCAAGAACATTTTGGTGCATAACCGCTTTCCAACTATTGTGGTTTGTAGTGATTTACCTATTATCATTTTCATTTAAGGGGACTGTGGTCTCCAAACAACTTGATTTCAAATAAAGGCCGAGTTCCTACCTTTAAAATGAACCATCAACCACCACTCTATACGTGCTGCACAGCCCAAGATATGAAGAATCATTAATCAATAAAGTTAGGGGGTGGGCAGGTTCTGAATTGGCGGCCACAAATAACTAGTTCCTCCTCTAATCGCGGTTGGCACTTGCTCAGTTCAGATAAAGCAGAAGAAACCAGGAAGAGATCGTGTTACAGTGACTGAAGGAGGTGTGGGAGGGGCCAAGGGGTTTCAAGGGGAGGGCCCACAAGGAGGAGAGGACACAGGGAAGACTGATTGTCCATGGTTTCACGAGCAGAAGTGCAGGGGATGCTGCTTATCAATATCACACATAAAATGTAAATATCTTCAACTAAAATTGTAAAAAAAATAATGAAGGTAAATTGCAAAAATACGCAGGAAAGCAATTCCTATCAATTTACCTAAAGTCATTTTTGGACCACAGTTACCTTTAATAAAATATATCTACGGGCACTGTTGTAAAGAGAGCAGTTGTGTACAGACATACAGTGTATTGTAAACTGTTCCATATATAACAACACCATTGTAAAAAGGGGCTTATTGCCCAAGGCTGCCGTAAGGCCTTTGCTTCTGATATTGATCCCTTCTAATGTTTTATCCGTGTAAAACTAATATAGACCCAGTTGTCAAGGGGTGTGTGAAAACCGCCTTAAGATGAAAGTTTTATTATGTTTCTTCTCTCCCCACTCCAGCCATTATTTACAGTTTGTAGACTCCAGCTATCAGAAAGGTTACACCTTAACAAATTAAGAGCCCATTTGCAGCCAGATTAAACGTTCGACCGTAGCATTTTGAAACTAATTAAAGCTAATAACTTTTATAAACGAGACTGTCGTAGAGATTTAAAAATCATGCAAGTGGATATAATGTTAAGTCTCTGGCAGGTCAGATAAGAATTGGTCAGAATTACTGGTGGCTGGTGAAGATTAATTTCATTATGCCGAGCCAAGGGATGCGACCGTAACCCTTGATTTCTTTACATTGCAAAAAAAAAAAGCCATCGCCCGCCAGCGCAGAGACGCCACCAAATGAATTTCCATCTGTTCAAAAATAGCTTATAACTTATGTCTACCGACACTGAGGTGGACCTTTTCCCATCAGAAAGCTGAATTCGTTATTGATGGTGGTACCTAGAGTTATGAATATTAATGTCCGTAAAGGGAAGGCGCTAGAAAAAGATATAGTTCTAGTTAAAGGAAAATAAAATTCAAGTACTTCAGACTGTCTCTGCCAGTGAGTGTTATCAGCTGTCTCTGCTGCCAGTGAACCTATAGGAGTGTAAGGGTCGAAGTTACCAAGGGCAACACTACTCTGGATGGTTGATGACATCACCAATGACACTATAATTTTTGAAAGTCTATATTATTATTATTACAACCATGCAAGTTCAGGTTTCTGTTTGAAGAAGCATTAGTTAACATAATGCATAGGTAGTAAAATATAATGATTATTATGATTGGTGCATTTTCTACCACTGTAATCAATATCATTTTGAAGAATCCTCTGTTGAATTCTGGCAGGTTTCTCACTAAGGACAGGCTGCAGGAAATCTAAAAATCCCCTTGGTGCATTGTGACGTTTCCTCTTTCTCCTTAGGAGCGTGTATCCTTCTTCTGTATACCACAATGGAGGTTCCATTTGGAAGGCTTCCAACAGCAGTACTAACTGTATGAATCTCTAAAGCTTCCCGAGTTTTACGACGAACACTGATGAAAAGCAAGCTACTTTACGCCATTGAATGTGCCGCCGCTTTGAGTCTAAGCTAGACCCAACCACATTGGCTCCAGAGAGGGATAGTGATTGGGTGCCTACTGTAAATCCAGCTGGATATAGGAGCTGGGTTGGTTTTGTAAGAAAAAAAATCAAATCAAATCCTGCCTTGATTAAGGCTATAATTTTAACACCTTATGAAAGGGCAAGTTCACCCCTCTGATGAAAAAATCAATATAGGTAAATCACCCCCCATACCCCCAAACTGCAATAGTTAAAATCTGTAAGATTAACCCTAACCTGAAATGTTGATAAATGTTACCTCTCTTTCGCTTCTTGATTTTACAATTAGGAGAAGTCAGTCATGGATGTAAAGTGACATCGCAGCCAATGTTATTTGTGTATTTCCCTATGTGTCTCCTGTGAGCATGCTCAAGCTTGGAAAAGAGCTTGGAAAACTTGAAGAGGAGGTGGAAACTTTTGTGAGGCAGGGGGAAGGGAGATCATAAAAGATATCCCGTCATCTGTCAGATTTCTAACTGTGCATTTTTGAGATTTAGGGGGTTATTGCCTATAGATCATTTTCATTTTAGGTGAACATGCCCTTTAATACTGCATGTCCTGTCTTGACTAATAAATACCATGTGCAGTGTGTGCATCAAATACAAAGAGCACAAAGGGAATGCTGGGGAATTACCAAAGAGGAGATCAGAATTGGTGCTGCTTTGGGACCAGCAGTAACTTTGCAATACTTCTACCCAGAAAAAGGCTTCTTACAGGATTGGGAATCGTCTCTAAGGACACAAAATAAAATGTGGAACGGATTCTCTGCTGCCACTTTGCATCTAATGTTATAAATGAAAAAATGCTGAATTTTAACTCTTCATCGATAACGTATTTCATTTGCTACACAGCGGTACCATCAATCACCTGTCACTTAAGATTTGTTTGCCCTTTAATTAACCCCCGCAAAAGGTTGGAATATCATTTTAAGTGATTCTGTACAATGTAATCCGGATCTGAACTGAGCTCAACCCCATGTGAATAAAAATTGTTTTCGTTTCCATTTCTGTACAGAATTTTTGTACCTCTTTTCCCCATGTAGTAGAGTTGACGCTATGAAGATGATTATACGGTAACATCTATTAAATATTATTTCAACATCTCTTGTATGACGGTTGTGTGTGTTTGTACATGTTTATGTTCATGAAATAGAGAGACGATACATTGCTGTTTACACCCCCCATCTGCTGTAAATAAAGACTACCTTACTCTAATGACCCACATATACATCTCTGTTCTGAGCCCATAAAGGGAATGTCCATCCCTCTGGGGAACAATCAGTATGTTAGCAGCACCTAAACCTAGAGTTCGCTTGGTTCCAATGTGTTAAATCTGCTCCAGTAAGAGATCTCATACTTACAAGCTCCGCGAACCACCGCCACGGCTCTGCACTTATTTCCATTCACTTCCGTAGGCAGTCAGACTCGTCCGCGACCTCACAGCCAATCACTGACTGCCATTCCCGGAGCAGCCTCCACTGAAGCTGCTCGGGAACAGAAAAAGAACACAGCCGTGGATGAGGGTGCGAAGAGACAGAAGCGGCGGTGGATATGCGAACTTGCAAGTATGAATTCTCATGCTGGGAACCAAATGAACTCTAAGTTTAGGGGGGGGTCCTGCATAACATACTCATTTTTTCCCAGAGGTTGGACATTCCCTTTAAGGTTTTTTTGTATTTGCTATTCTATGACACCAACACTATAGGATCGTAAGTAAACTACAGAGATGTATAGATATTTCACTGCATTAGTTCTCGGCAGTACACTACATATCAGTGAACATTGGAAACACTTGCACTAGCTAAGTAGTTGGTCAGTGTCTGATCTGCACACGGACTGTTGGGGTTAATTCATGTCAGACTTTATTTTATCCCCAACAGTCTGGCAAACACTCAGCACACAAGTCGTGATCCATTATTATTTGGCTTGAAAGAGGCAAATTGCTGCTCTTCTTCTTCTTTTTCTTCTTCTCTTTCTTCTTCCATTTTTGGACTGTATCTTCTCCCACAGTTTCAGGTTAGGGACACCAAGGGATAAATGTTAGAAGTGCGCTATTACCTTGCTAGGAATCCGTGGAAACATTACCGCATTGTCACAATTTATGGACATTTTTGAGCGAAGGGAACCGTGGTCTATTACAAAGCACATTTATACCTTTAAACCCGTGCTTCTAGCTGCAATCTATGCCAAAGTTACAGTTATAAAGGGTGGTGTTTCCAGCTAGCACATGGCCAGCACATTGCTCGCCACCACTGCCATAGGCACTGAGCATGCCAGTTGTATCCTACTGCTGTAACAGAGCATCATCCCGTTCCCATTTGTAAAGCTAGCCACAAGCCTGAAAGCGAACTATGTAGATGAATGGACAGAGATTGTTGCAGGTCTTTAAATAGCTTTAAAAAAAATATTTCGGGGGGGTGGGTTTTCTTATACAGCACATCATGTGACGGTTACACGTCCTTTTTTATTTGACTGTCAGTATTAATAACTTCACAAGCCTATAACCAGAGAAGCTTTAGACTCCTACACTTGTTTGAAAAGTATGAGAGAGCTTTAAATAGAAGGCACAGTATGGAGACCACGTTACCCTTTACCTGCACCTTTATTGCATTCAACTGTGACAAATCACGCACCGATTAGCTTTCTTAATAATGTACAGCTGTGTCACAGACCTAATTCAGCAGCATGTGATACCAGTCTCTTTATTGCATTCCTGTGTCATGCAACCTAATCAGTGCTGATTCCTAATCAGTGCTAATTACCTGTCTCTATTACATTCAGCTGTGTCACAGTCCTAATCAGTACTGATTAACTGTCTCTTTATTACATTCAGCTGTGTCACAGACCTAATCAGTGCTGATTACCTGTCTCTTTATTACATTCAGCTGTGTCACAGACCTAATCAGTACTGATTACCTGTCTCTTTATTACATTCAGCTGTGTCACAGATCTAATCAGTGCTGATTACCTGTCTCTTGATTACATTCAGCTGTGTCACAGACCTAATCAGTACTGATTACCTGTCTCTATTACATTCAGCTGTGTCACAGTCCTAATCAGCTCTGATTACCTGTCTCTTGATTACATTCAGCTGTGTCACAGACTCAGTGTGATTAGGTTCTGTGACACAAGCGAATGTAATAGAGAGACAGGTAATCAGAACTGATTAGGTCTGTACACAGCTGAATGTAATCAAGAGACAGGTAATCAGCGCTGATTAGGTCTGGACACAGCTGAATGTAATAAGCGACAGTAATCAGACTGATAGGTCTGTAACACAGCTGAATGTAATAAAGAGACAGGTAATCAGCGCTGATTAGGTCTGTGACACAGCTGAATGTAAAGAGACAGGTATCAGACTGATTAGGTCTGTAACACAGCTGAATGTAATCAAGAGACAGGTAATCAGCACTGTTAGGTCTGTGACACAGCGAGTTAATAAAGAGAAAGGTAATCAGTGTGATTAGGTTGTGGAACAGCTGAATGTAATAAGAGACATGTAATCAGCACTGTTAGGTCTGTTGACAGCTGAATGTAATAAGACAGGTAATCAGCACTGATTAGGTCTGTAACACAGCTGAATGTAATCAAAGAGACAGGTAATCAGCACTGATTAGGTTTGTGACACAGCTGAATGTAATAAAGAGACAGGTAATTAGTGTTGATTAGGTCTGTGATACAGCTGAAGATTAAAGAGACTGGTAATCAGCGCTGATTAGACTGACACAGCTGAATGTACTAGAGACTGGTAATCAGCGCTGATTAGGTCTGTGACACAGTTGAATGTAATAAGAGACAGGTAATCAGCGGATTAGAATTGTGACAGCTGAATGTAATAAGAGACAGGTAATCACAGATTAGGATTGTGACAGCTGAATGTAATAGAAGACAGGTAATCAGTGTTGATTAGGTCTGTGACACAGATGAATTAGTAATAAGAGACTGGTAATCAGCACTGATTAGGTCTGTGACCAGCTAAATGTAATAAAGAGACAGGTAATCAGCGCTGATTAGGTCTGTGACACGCTGAATGTAATAAAGAGACAGGTAATCAGCACTGATTAGGTCTGTGACACAGCTGAATGTATAAAGAGACAGGTAATCAGAGCTGATTAGGTCTGTGACACAGCTGAATGTAATAAGAGACAGTAATCAGCATGATTGTCTGTGACACAGCTGAATATAGAGAGACAGGTAATCAAACTGATGGTCTGTAACACAGCTGAAGAAATCAAGAGACAGGTAATCAGCACTGATTAGTCTGGGAACAGCTGAATGAATAAGAGACAGGTAATCAGTGTTGATTAGGTCTGTGATACAGCTGAATGTAATAAAGAGACTGGTAATCAGCGCTGATTAGGACTGACACAGCTGAATGTACTAGAGAGGTAATCAGCGTTGATTAGGTCTGTGACACAGCTGAATGTAATCAAGAGACAGGTAATCAGCGCTGATTAGGTCTGGACACAGTTGAATGTAATAAAGAGACAGGTAATCAGAGCTGATTAGGTCTGTGACACAGATGAATGTAATAAGAGACGTAATCAGCACTGATTAGGTCTGTGACACAGCTGAATGTAATAAGAGACAGGTAATCAGCGCTGCTAGAATGTGTGACGCTGAATGTAATAAAGAGACAGGTAATCAGCGTGATTAGGTTGTGACACAGTTGAATGTAATAAAGAGACAGGTAATCAGCACTGATTAGGTCTGTGACACAGCTGAATGTAATAAAGAGACAGGTAATCAGCGCTGATTAGGTCTGTTACACAGATGAAGTGAATGTATCAAGAGACAGGTAATCAGCACTGATTAGGTTGACACAGCTGAATGTAATAAAGAGACAGGTAATCAGGCTGATTAGGTCTGTGAACAGCTGAATGTAATAGAGAGACAGGTAATCAGAGCTGATTAGGTCTGTGACACAGCTGAATGTAATAGAGAGACAGGTAATCAGACTGATTAGGCTGTAACACAGCTGAATGTAATCAAGAGACAGGTAATCACACTGATTAGGTCTTTGACACAGCTGAATGTAATAAAGAGACAGGTAATTAGTGTTGATTAGGTCTGTGATACAGCTGAATGTAATAAAGAGACGGTAATCAGCGCTGATTAGGACTGACACAGCTGATGTACTGAGACTGGTAATCAGCGCTGATAGGTCTGTGACACAGTGAATGTAATAAAGAGACAGGTAATCAGCGCTGATTAGTCTGTGCACAGCTGAATGATAATAAGAGACAGGTAATCAGCACTGATTAGGCTGTGACAAGCTGAATGTAATAGAGACAGGTAATCAGGTGATTAGGTCTGTGACACAGTGAATGTAATAAGAGACTGGTAATCAGCACGATTAGGTCTGTGACAGTAAATGTAATAAAGAGACAGGTAATCACGCTGATTAGGTCTGTGACACAGCTGAATGTAATAAAGAGACAGGTAATCAGCACTGATTAGGTCTGTGAACAGCTGAATGTAATAAAGAGACAGGTAATCATGGCTGATTAGGTCTGTGACACAGCTGAATGATAAGTATAGAGAGACAGGTAATCAGCACTGATTAGGTCTGTGACACAGCTGAATGTAATAGAGAGACAGGTAATCAGAACTGATTAGGTCTGTAACACAGCTGAATATAATCAAGAGACAGGTAATCAGCACTGATTAGGTCTGTGACACAGCTGAATGTAATAAAGAGACAGGTAATCAGTGTTGATTAGGTCTGTGATACAGCTGAATGTAATAAAGAGACTGGTAATCAGCGCTGATTAGGACTGACACAGCTGAATGTACTAGAGACTGGTAATCAGCGTTGATTAGGTCTGTGACACAGCTGAATGTAATCAAGAGACAGGTAATCAGCGCTGATTAGGTCTGAGACACAGTTGAATGTAATAAAGAGACAGGTAATCAGAGCTGATTAGGTCTGTGACACAGATGAATGTAATCAAGAGACTGGTAATCAGCACTGATTAGGTCTGTGACACAGCTGAATGTAATAAGAGACAGGTAATCAGCGCTGATTAGGTTGTGACACGCTGAATGTAATAAAGAGACAGGTAATCACACGCTGATTAGGTCTGTGACACAGTGAATGTAATAAGAGACAGGTATCAGCAGATTAGGTCTGTGACACAGCTGAATGTAAAAAGAGACAGGTAATCAGCGCTGATTAGGTCTGTAACACAGCTGAATGTATAAAGAGACAGGTAATCAGCGCTGATTAGGTCTGTGACACAGCTGAATGTAATAAAGAGACAGGTAATCAGCGCTGATTAGGTCTGTGACACAGCTAATGTAAAAAGAGACAGGTATCAGCTGATTAGGTCTGTGACACACGCTGAATGTAATAAAGAGACAGGTAATCAGGTGATTAGGTCTGTGACACAGCTGAATGTAATAAAGAGACAGGTAATCAGACTGATTAGGTCTGTGAACAGCTGAATGTAATAAAGAGAGACAGGTAATCAGCGCTGATTAGGTCTGGTGACACAGCTGAATGTAATAAAGAGACAGGTAATCAGCACTGATTAGGTCTGTGACACAGCTGAATGTAATAAAGAGACAGGTAATCAGCGCTGATTAGGTCTGTGACACAGCTGAATGTAATAAAGAGACAGGTAATCAGCGCTGATTAGGTCTGTGACACAGCTGAATGTAATAAAGAGACAGGTAATCAGCCTGATTAGGTCTGTGACACAGCTGAATGTAATAAAGAGACAGGTAATCAGCACTGATTAGGTCTGTGACACAGCTGAATGTAATAAAGAGACAGGTAATCAGCACTGATTAGGTCTGTGACACAGCTGAATGTAATAAAAAGGTAATCAGCACTGATTAGGTCTGTGACACAGCTGAATGTAATAAAGAGACAGGTAATCAGCACTGATTAGGTCTGTGACACAGCTGAATGTAATAAAGAGACAGGTAATCAGCACTGATTAGGTCTGTGACACAGCTGAATGTAATAAAGAGACTGGTAATCAGCGCTGATTAGTCTGTGACACAGGCTGTACATTATAAGAGAAAAGCGTAGGAGTCTAAAGCTTCTCTGTTATAGGCTTGTGAAGTAAATCTGACAGTCAAAATAAACAAGGACGTGTAACAGTCACATGATGTGCTGTATAAGAAAACCCACCCCCCCAAGAATTTTTTTTTTTTAAAGCTATTTAAAGACCTGCAACCATTCTCTGTCCATTCATCTAACATAGTTCGCTTTTCAGGCTTGTGGCTAGCTTTACAAATGGGAAGGATGATGCTCTGTTACAGCACAGTAGGATACAACTGGGCATGTCAGTGCCTATGGCAGTTGTGGCGAGCAATGGTGCTGGTCATGTGCTAGCTGGAAACACCACCCTTATAAACTGTAACTTTGCATAGATTGCAGCTAGAAGCACGGGTTTAAAGGTATAAATGTGCTTTGTAATAAGACCACGGTACCCTTCGTCAAAAAATGTCCATAAATTTGTGACAATGCGGTAATGTTTCCACGGATTCTAGCAGGTAATAGCGCACTCTAACATTTATCCCTTGGTGTCCTAACCTGAAAACTGTGGGAGAAGATACAGTCCAAAAATAGGAAGAAGAAAAGAGAAGAAGAAAAGAAAGAGCAGCAATTTGCCTCTTTCAAGCCAAATTATAATATGGATCAACGACTTGTGTGCTGAGTGTTTGCCAGACTGTTGGGGATAAATAAAGTCGACATTGAATTAACCCCAACAGTCCGTGTGCAGATCAGACACTGACCAACTACTTAGCTAGTGCAATGTTTCCAATGTATCACTGATATGTGTAGTACTGCCGAGAACTAATGCAGTGAAATATCTATACATCTCTGTAGTTACTTACGACCTTATAGTGTTGGTGTCATAGAATAGCAAATACAAAATAACCTTAAAGGGAATGTCCAACCCTCTGGGAAAAAATGAGTATGTTATGCAGGACCCCCTAACTTAGAGTTCATTTTGGTTCCCAGCATGAGAATTCATACTTGCAAGTTCGCAATCCACGCCGCTTCCTGTCTCTTCGCACCCTCTCCACGGCTGTGTCCTTTTTCTGTTCCGAGCAGCTTCAGTGGAGGCTGCTCCGGGAATGGCAGTCAGTGATTGGCTGTGAGGTCGCGGACGAGTCTGACTGCCTTACGGGAAGTGAATGGAAAGTGCAGAGCCATGGCGGTGGTTCGAGGAGAGAGATTTCAACATTGGAACAAAGCGAACTCTAGGTTTAGGTGCTGCATAACATACTGATTTTTCCCCAGAGGGATGGACATTCCCTTTAATGGGCTCAGAACAGAGATGTAATGTGGGTCAAGAGTAAGGTGTCTTTATTTACAGCAGATGGGGGGTGTAAACAGCAATGTATCGTCTCTCTATTTCATGAACATAACATGTACAAAACACACACCGTCATACAAGAGATGTTGAAATAATATTAATAGATGTTACCGTATAATCATCTTCATAGCGTCAACTCTACTACATGGGGAAAAGAGGTACAAAAATTCTGTACGAAATGGAAACGAAAACAATTTTATTCACATGGGGTTGAGCTCAGTTCAGATCCGGATTTACATTGTACAGAATCATTAAAATGATATTCCAACCTTTTGCGGGGGTTAATTAAAGGGCAAACAAATCTTAAGTGACAGGTTTGATGGTTACCGCTGTGTAGCAAATGAAATACGTTATCGATGAAAGAGTTAAAATTCAGCATTTTTCATTTATAAACTATTTAGATGCAAAGTGGCAGCAGAATCCAGTTCCACATTTTATTTTGTGTCCTTAGAGACGATTCCCAATCCTGTAAGAAGCCTTTTCTGGGTAGAAGTATTGCAAAGTTACTGCTGGTCCCAAAGCAGCACCAATTCTGATCTCCTCTTTGGTATTTCCCCAGCATTCCCTTTGTGCTCTTTGTATTTGATGCACACACTGCACATGGTATTTATTAGTCAAGACAGGACATGCAGTATTAAAGGGCATGTTCAACCTAAAATGAAAAATGATCTATAGGCCAATAACCCCTAAATCTCAAAAATGCAGTTAGAAATCTGACAGATGACGGGATAATCTTTTATGATCTCCCTTTCCCCTGCCTCACAAAGTTTCCACCTCCTCTTCAAGTTTTCCAAGCTTGAGACATGCTCACAGGAGACACATAGGGAAAAACACAAATAACTTGGCTGCGATGTCAACTTTTACACCATGACTGACTTCTCCTAATTGTAAAATCAGGAAGCAGAAAGAGAGGTAACATTTATCAACATTTCAGGTTAGGGTTACATCTTACAGATTTTTAACTATTGCAGTTTGGGGTGGGTATGGGGTGATTTACCTATATTGATTTTTCATCAGAGGGGTGAACTTGCCCTTTATAAGGTGTTAAATTATAGCATTAATCAAGGCAGGATTTTGATTTGATTTTTTTTTCTTACAAAACCAACCCAGCTCCTATATACACAGCTGGATTTACAGTAGGCACCAATCACTACCCTCTCTGGAGCCAATGTGGTTGGGTTCAGCTTAACTCAAAGCGGCGGCACATTCAATGGCGTAAAGTAGCTTGCTTTTCATCAGGTGTTCGTCGTAAAACTCGGGAAGCTTTAAGAGATTCATACAGGTACTTGCTGTTGGAAGCCTTTCCAAATCGGAACCTCCATTGTGGATACAGAATGCAGGATACAGCTCCAAGGAAGAAAGAGGAAACGTCACAATGCACCAAGGTGGATTTAGATTTCCTGCAGCTGTCCTAGTGAGAAACCTGCGAATTCAACAGAGGATTTCTTCAAAATGATATGATACCGTGGTAAGAAATGCACCATCATAATAATCATTTATATTTTACTACCTATGCATTATGTAACTAATGCTTCTTCAAACAGAAACCTGAACTTGCATGGTTGTAATAATAATAATATAGACTTTCAAATTTTAGTGTCATGGTGATGTCATCAACCATCCAGAGTAGGTTGCTTGGTAACTTCGACCCTTACACTCCTATAGGTTCACTGGCAGCAGAGACAGCTGATATTACATCACTGCAGAGACAGTCTGAACAGTACTTGAATTTATTTTCCTTTAACTAGAATATATCTTTTTCTAAGCGCCTTCCCTTTACGGACATTAATATTCATAAACTCTAGGTACCACCATCAATAAACGAATTCAGCTTTCTGATAGGAAAAGGTCACCTCAGTGTCGGAAGACATAAGTTAAGCTATTTTTGAACGATGATGAAATTCATTTGGTGCGTCTCGCCGCTGGGCGATTGGCTTTTTTTTTTTTTGCAATGTAAGAAAATCAAGGGTTACGGTCGAATCCCTTGGCTCGGCATAATGAATACTTCAAGCTCACCAGTAATTCTGACCAATTCATTATTCTGACCTGCCAGGAACTTAACATTATATCCACTTGCATGATTTTTTAAAATTCTACGACAGTCTCGTTTAAAAGTTATTAAGCTTTATTAGTTTCAGAAATGCTACGGTCGAACGTTTAATCTGGCTGCAAATGGGCTCTTATTTGTTAATGGTGTAACCTTGATAGCTGGAGTCTACAAACTGTAAATAGGCTGGAGTGGAGAGAAGAAACATAATAAAACTTTCATCTTAAGGCGGTTTTCACCCACTTGACAACTGGGTCTAATATTAGTTTTACACGGATAAAACATTAGAAGGGATCAATATCAGAAGCAAAGGCCTTACCGGCAGCCTTGGGCAATAAGCCCCTTCTTTACAATGTGTGGTTATATATGGGAACGTTACATATACACTGTATGTCTGTACACAACCTGCTCTTTTACAACAGTGCCCTAGATATATTTATTAAAGGGTAACTGTGGTCCAAAATGACTTTAGGTAAATTGATAGGAATTGCTTTCCTGCGTTTTTTGCAATTTACCTTCATTATTTTTTTTACATAGTTTTGAAGATATTTACATTTTTATGTGTGATATGATCTTCCCTGTGTGTCTCCTCCTCCTCTTGGGCCCTCCCCTTGAAACCCCTGTGGCCCCTCCCACACTCTTCAGTCCTGTAACACGATTCTCTTCCTGGTTTCTTCTGCTTATCTTGAACTGAGCAAGTGCCAACCGCAGATTAGAGGAGGAACTAGTATTTGTGGCCGCCAATTCAGAACCTCCCACCCCCTAACTTTATGATTAATGATTCTTCTATCTTGGGCTGTGCAGCACGTAGAGTGTGTGGTTGATGGTTCATTTTAAAGGTAGGAACTCGCCTTTATTTGAAATCAAGTTGTTGGAGACCACCGTTCCCCTTTAAATGAAAATGATATATAGGTAAATCACTCACAAACCACAATAGTTGGAAAGCGGTTATGCCACAAAATGTTCTTGCCCTTCCTTCTGCCTATTAAAAGGTGTCTGCTTCCTCTCCAAGCTTTCTAAGCTCTTTTTAAGCTTGCATGTGCTCAGAGAAGGCAGTAGGGAAATAACATTCAGTCAATGGCTCTGATGTCAACTCCAAATAAGCGACTGATGGCTGCTAACTGGAAGAACCAGGAAGCAAAAAGAGAGACAAAGAAGCATTGGGCAGCATTTGGGTAGTCTTATAGCTCTCAGATTTCTAACTATTGCAGTTTTGGCTGTGATTTACCTATATACAATGTTTTGTTTGAGGGATAGACTTGCCCTTAAAGGGAATGTCCATCCTTAAACAAAAAACTGGTCAATTGTCAGTTACCTGCCCCCAACCCCAACTGATATATTCGCACTTTATACCTACATTACTACCATAATGATAGTATTGAAGCCCCCTCCTCCATGCAGTCAATCAGGTTGTGACTTCCTGAGATTACAGTCAAATGAAGGCAGTTGGGGTTGCGGGCAGATAACTGACAAGTCACCAGTTTGTGTTTGCCCTTTAAGCATCTTTTTAGTAGGCAGCCCTGGACAGGAAATTTAGCAGAGTTGGAAAGTATTTCTTCCATAACACTCTCTTTTTAACATTGGGTATCCCCATGTCTGGAGTTTTATTTGCAGAATGAGAATGTTAAACTAATTGCTGTAAGGTGTGCGTGGACCCCCAGCCAGTCCTCTACCTTGGTTTTACTTATTAGAGTTGCCTATAGCTTTTTTTATCATGGCTGGATTTCACTGCCTTGTATGGTAATACTCAATTTGGTGGGCACATTCTGGGTTATATTCAAACAGGATATCCCTGAACATTCCTCTGTTTTATCCATCTGTATCATTACCGGCATTTGCCTGGAATGCAATGGATGACATTCTAACATGTGCAGCTGGAGTGGAACAAAAAGTTAATCAGAATTCCATTTAAACAAATGAACACAAATAAAGGTTGGAGGAGGTTTAAAGGCAAAATAACATTCTCACTTCACTATTAAAGAGTACATATAAATAAATTTCCCCACACCTTTCATTGAAAGGAAAAGGTATAATTACTTTTTGTAATCTAATACTAACAAGTCTAGTCTTTCATGTGGAAGGTTCAATACTCCTTGTGTGTTAACTTTTGGTTTATTCAGTTTATTTGTACACACCCTGTCCTTATAATTGACTTTTAACATAAAAGGTCACAATGTATCACCGCGACATGAAGGGAACATGTAAAAGACACAGGGCGGTAGCAATCGGACACCTAGGGCTAGGCCCCACTAGGCAGCACGCAAGATTCGCACGATGCAGCGAGATCGCTCTTCTATTGAAGTGCGCTAACGCAGCGCAAATCAAACAGCCTAGTGGGGCCTAGACCTTTCAGAAACAGGCACAAAATATTTTACTTTAAAGGAGATCTACAGTGCGTGTAATTGTTATTATTTTTTTTTAAACAGTTAAACTGAGAAGACCTTGGAGCAGGGAGGTAGGACTGGTAATTCTCCCTCCCAATATTGTTTCTGTAAGGAGCACCAGCACAAAGAAAACTGCTTCTGCCAGGCTTCCTCTGTGCTTCAGCACTATCTTTAATACAAGAAGTCAGGACACTAACCTGGCAAATGAAATCTGTGCTGTGGTGCTCCTCAACTAACTGTAGGAAAGGAAGTAGGAAAAATCAACTCCCTCCGTGCCCCAGGTACGTTTCATTTTATATAAGTTAATTTGTACAGTGTTGTTGTCCTTCAAGTATAATCTACTCAAAGGGATTATTAGATTATGGATTATAAATAGAAACTAAAAAAATATATAATATAATGGTCTTCACTACATTGATCACATTGTTTCTCTCTGTGGCTTTGCAACTACAGGGTATCAATAAAATTCTTATCGTTAAAAATGGTGTAATTTTGCCCCAACCAATCAGATGTTAGCTTTCAAATGTTAAATAAGATCTGATTGGTTGGGGCAAAATTAGCACCATTGTTGTTAGGGGCAATTGTCCCAGAATGATGGGTAAAAATAATATTACTTCGATCTACGACAGCATTGCCAAATGGCCCAATCACAAGGTGGTTTAGGAGAAAGGAGAGATCATTTAAAGGTGGGTAGAATGTGGGTGGGGTTAGCCACGTGGGTTGGAGGGACAGAAAGACCATGTAAAGCTTAGAACGGGTGGGTGGACAACACTTACTTTAAATCCTAACAACGGGGCCTAGAGCAACTGGTGACAATTTTAACAATTTTCGTTTTCCTTCGTCTGTGAAGTTTTCCACGACTCTCCAAAAGATTTTGATCACGGAGGTCGGCTGAATATCCTCCTGTAACAGAAATAATATCAGCCGCTCGCCCTATCAAGCGTCCCCCACGGCTGCTGGTCATTTAGTCAAATTACTGAAACGAAATAGACAGGGGCCTGAAAAACGGGTTTCTTTCTTAAAGGACAAGTTAAATGTACAAATAAGGTTTTCTTCTAAATCTAAATGCATTAAAAAGAGATAACTGAACTTTTTTTTTTTAAAAACCCGAGCCATCTCTTCTCTTTCTCTATCCTTAATGATATTTAACCAAGCGTAAACAAGCATTTAAAAGGGCAACGATAATGAAAAAGTGACTGTGCCTCATCTTAATCTTACATGAGTACATGTAATAAGCTGGGTACACACATACAGATCAGTGAAGATGACAGAACAGGATATTGTTATCTTTCAAAGATCTGCATAACACAGTCCCGAGCATTCTCCCTATGAAACTCATATGAACTCATAGGGAGAACGCTTGGACTGTGTGTTTCCCTTGGCCGCGCAGAACTCCTTTATGGGAGTCTAGCTCGTTCGTTCGGAAAATGAAGGTAACACACTAGTGATAAGACCCGATACAGTCGGATCCGACGGTATCGGGGCTTATCGTTACTGTGTGTACCCAGCTTTACTCTGATGGATGTGTGTTGTCCTTCAATCCAGTACTTAATTGGCTCAGTATCCCCTCCCCTTTACCAAACACTACTTCTCCATCGACCAGACTTTTATGAGGGTAAGCATGCTCAGTTATCACTATGTGGCAGTATTTCCCATCATGCAATTCACATATACCAACTGTCACCATTCCAGTTACCGCAAAACTGCACACAGTAGAAGGGTTTATGTTAATAATGCACTTGATTGACAGCTGAAATGTAAGATTTATATTGGATATCTAAAGGGGCTGATCAACAAATAAATGGAGGAATTATAATTTACAGTAATGGGCAATATAAAAAAAAACAACTTTTCCCCCCAGTTTAGATACCCTTAAGAAACACATTTCCAGTCTTATTACCGCTTTCGCGGTGCTATTGTAAAAAGTTGCCACTAGAGGGAACTCTTGACCTTTAAACTGCTTAGGCTGTGTACATATGGGCAGATTGTTTAACCTGATCTACTGTCACATCTGGCTTTCATTTGATCAGGGTAAAATATCAGCAGAACTTTTCAATGTGACTGTCTTTTTTTACCAAACTTTACAGCAAAATCTGACAAAATATTGTCAGAAAAATACCCCAGAACAGGCCCCATGTACAGATTATTCGGGGGAACGTTCCATTCGATTCCCTGATATTTACACCCCAATAATAACGTGCCTGAATAGTTTGTAAATGACTTCAAGTCGTCGAGGCAATAGGAACTTGTGCACCGGAAATCAATACCTGGAAACAGTAGAAAGTATGGAAAAGATTAACAACTGTTACCCTTCCCATACATGACCTGCTGCCCCAGACTGTCCTGATGTCCTGTAGCCCTTTAGATTAACTATTGCTATAGGCTACTAATAAGGTCTATAGCCCTCACTAAGGGGGCTGATCGCTGGAACAAACGAGGGCGAAGAGAGAGATTATAAACAAATAATGAAATGTGTGATCTACACAATCTGTCCCCCCTGCCATCTTGATGCACATTATAAAAACAATTAGTCATTATTTACTACTCTTCCTTTAAGAATATTTCAGATCGCTGCCACTTATGAATTACCTTGTGGGGTGAACCAATTAACCAATCAATCTCTCTGATTAGGTGAGCGATCGATAGTTATCATGTGGCGATAGGAGCAAGTAAGCTGCCATTTTGTTTTGGAGTCACAACGTATAATTTACAGAAGGAAAAAATTCCATCCCTGTGCTCGGAGATAAAACTGCACAAATGTTCTAATCACAATTCTCATTCAACGTCTAAATATTATATTTTTCATTCTAGTAACTAGAAATGCAATGAAAGCCGAGCACTTCAGACATCTTTAGTAGCTGCCATTTGACCTGCGAATGAATCACTTTTTATGGTTTTGTCCTTTTTATTAAACAGAAGAGAAGGTCAGAGTGCAAAACACAGTCTGTTCTTCTCTGTGAATGTTCTCAAATATTGACTCACTGCAGAGAAATTTGGTTTATTCTTCTGTGCACAGAAAGATGAACCTTATTTGCAGCGAGTATTTGGGTAAAGCATTTGAAAAGAGATGGAGGTCTCTTTAAAACTTCTAACCTGGATTTCCTGCTGATCGAACATTCGCAACCATTCAAGGTTGACCACATTGGCAAGACCCTGTTAAAGGCCAAGCAGTGAGGCCTGATCTGTTTGTTCAGCCTGTAGTCTGCCACCAGGTGGATGTAAGATATCCTATTAGCGCTAGTTACGGGGATGTCCTTTCACCTGCTTTCAACTCACAACCTGCAAAGAGGGGGAATATACAAATTATTAACGTAGCCGTTGTATACATTTCCAACACTATACTAACATTTTATTTAATATAGGAAACAGTATCCTCTAATATATCTGAATGTGTGTGGCCTGAAATATCCGGATCCAGAAAACGTAAAATGCCTAACAGAGACACAGTCATCAATGTCATTACAGGTCAACCAGCGAAATAAAAGAAACAAAGATCTGGAATGTTGTTTGAACAACCATGGAGCAAAGATTCTTTATGTTAAGGTGATGGGTCAATGTTTCTCTGCTAAACTGCCACAACCATCAGATGCATTTTACTAGGTTACTGAATTAGAGAACATTGATTGGATGCTGTAGACTATTATGGGTATTGTGTGAGGGCGCATGTCTCTATTCAACCTCAAATAGTCATGTGTTCCTAATAAAACATTAAAACCTTATTATCACTTTATATAAATATAGTGTTACCCCTTCACTGATGTGGTGTTAAATCTGAGTAAGGACACCCACCTTGCGTTCATTTATTATAATACGTTAATGTTAGATGAGGATGGTGCCATACTGTAGTCTGGACACAGAATAATGACTATCCATTAGGCTTCCTCGCACCACCTTGAGCGGAGGATTTAACTGCCGTTTAATGTCCCCAGCTTGCTGGATTATTGCTCCGTTATTACCTGGCTAGATAAACCTGAATACAAACCAGGCTATTTAATGGCCACCCCCCAGATAATGAGTCATCTTTACAAACTTTCTTTATAGAAAGTGTTGGAAGTTTTACAGATAGATCCACTTGATGATGGTCTGTGCCAGACAGACTGGCTTCACCTAGAAACCTGCTGATTAAAATGAAGTGTTAACACGTGCGATTAGGGGTCCTACTCACAATACGCACAACAGCCGCTTCGGACGACTATAGTGTATGGGCGTTCAGTCGGGAAAGATGTGTGACGAGCGCCCATACACGACCAAAACTGTTCATCCATGTACACATAGTGCATTGTGAGTCGGATGCCAGCGTTGCACGTGTGTAGGAAGCTTTATTTGAGATTTAAGGATGAAATCTTTCACTACAGAAACAAAGTATTGCAGTTACTTTCAATTTCCCCACCCATTAGCAGAGGGAGATACTACGTAATGTACAATTAGATACGTTGTTTTAAAGGACAGCTAATCCTCAGAACAACATTGAATTAATATAAAAACAGTTATCAGTGTCTCACCTATCATTTTGATATGGTTGTTGAGAATTTAACTTTCTAACATGAGGTTTGTGTCTTATTTCCCAGTGTTCCAGTATCACACAGTTTGGTCACTGACCATTATGTTTTTACACATGCTCAGTTCTAAGATACTACAGGAACTTGTTACAGTTGGTCACACCCATCAGTAGCTTCTAGCCAATCCTTTTACAGGACAGATTAGGCAGGGAGCATGTGACTGAGATCAGGGGTGTGGCCAGTCACTGTACATAACACAGTTATTTCATCCAGTTCTTCAATGGTAACATTTACTTTAATGCTAATTACTGTATTGTCTATTTACAGTTTATTGGTGTTTTTTAGAGGGGATATGTTCAGATTCTGGAGGGTAAAATGTGGATGGAAATCCCGGATTTGAAGTTCTGTTCGATCCATTAGGAAATTCTGTATTTTTGGAAACCTCTAAGTACCCTCATATATGGGTAACCCTCTAAGTATACACACACGGCCATACTTTCAAGGTTTACCGGAAATAGCCCCGAATATACATGCGGAGGCTCTAAAATTCGCATTGCCAATCCAAAGCAATTGGAGCTGCCCCAATAGTGCTCTGAGCATACGTTCCAATACACGCATTGCCGTGTGTACTAGTTGGACCAAGCCCCTTGTTATAAGGGAAGTAATCCATATAGGAAGTTGTATTCACTGACATGGTCACTGTGATGTTAAGGATTTAGTTCCTTACCTGAGCTTCCCCTAGATCGTTATTAACCACAGTGAAGTTTAACCCAAGTTCCTCCACATCTCCTTCGTAACTCTTCAGGAAGAGCAAATTCTATACATCTCTGGATCTAATGAGGCCAAGTGATGGATGTCCACGTCCGCGCTGGTGCCCAACAGTTTGGATAGGAAGAAAATAGCAAACGGAAGTTCCACTAACATGTTCTCGTACAAAGCCTGAGAAACAGAGAAGATGGACACCAGGCACCGGTTTAAAACACAAGGGTCATGGAATAATGAACTCGGGCGGGGTAAATAAAATAAACATTTACATTGATGATGTGATTGGTGATATCAGTCCCATTAAATTCTAGCTGGCCAAAAGGTTGCTACTGGCATCAGCAAAGGATTATGGGAATGAATGGGTAGGTGTGTGTAAGTTAAAATATAGTGTTCAGACTAGTTTATTCGTATATTGATCATTATTGTTAAATAGGAATATGGATGGCTTTCTAATAAACAGACACCCCCTGGAGCAGTTTCAACGCCCATTTCGCTACAGAAAGCAGAACCAGAACTAAGAAAGCCCAGGGTTCATTTCTAAATTCAGAGCTGACATCATTGCATGCTGCCATTTTGAATGGAATGGTTTATATGTTCATGGCCTTGTATCCACATTCCCAGTAAATGGAGGGTTTATGGAGCACTCGTTGTAAATATATAATAATAGTTAAAGGAACCTACTTTGTAAACAATTGCATTGTGTGGGCTATCGTCCACAGGCGTTAAAGAAATCAGTGTATGGCTGTGTTTGGCTACATGTCTTATCTGATGGGGGTTATCTTGTTAGTGACAGATAGAGCGGTTTTCACACTTTTTATTGCGGATAACTTTACACATTAAACGCAAGGGGCTAGTAAAGGATCTCACAGCGAAGCCATTGGAGGCTTTAATGACTCTACTCAACAGCTACATTGAATTTGAGCCTTTGAAAGCCAAGGTCACCGACCTTCTAATATGGCCCTGTGTTTACTCGCCCCATGGATGTTATAAAGAGACATCTGTTAGTGAGGAGGGTTTACCTGTCACAGGAGTTTGTTGTTAAACCAAACTAGCGTTAATAACACCCCTAAAGGTCTTAAACCTGCACAGATTTATTACTTAGCACAAATAACAAATCCGTTAATAATGTCAATAACACATGGTCAATAGTTAAAGATCACCCTGGGATCCAGGGATTTATTGCCCATGCATGAAGGGATTCATGCCCACGCACGAGGGATTTATGCCCGTGTAGAGGAATTTATGCCTGTTACTGAGGGATTTATACCCACGTATGGAGGGATTTATACCAGTGTACGGAGGATTTATACCAGCGTACGGAGGGATTATATCCGTGTAGGAGGGTTTATACCTGCATACGAGGATTTATATCTGCGTATAGGGATTTAGTCCACACACGTATGGAGGGATTTATACCCACGTATGGAGGGATTTATACCACGTATGGAGGGATTTATACCCGCGTACTGAGGGATTTATACCCGCGTACGGAGGATTTATACACCGCGTACGGATGGGATTATACCGCGTACGAGGGGATTTATACCGCGTATGGAGGGATTTATACGCGCGTACGGAGGGATTATACCCGCGTACGAGGGATTTATACCATGTCGGAGGGAGTTCTTACACTACGAGGGATTATACCCACGTACGGAGGGATTTAACCCGTACGGAGGGATTTATACCCCGTACGGAGGGATTTTATACCAGCGTACGGAGGGATTTATACCCGTACGGAGGGATTATACCACGTCAGGAGGGATTATAACCAGTACGGAGGGATTACTATACGGAGGGATTTATCCATACGGAGGGATTTACTGCATACGGAGGATTTATCTGCGTACGAGGGATTTATGTCCACACACGTATGGAGGGATTTATAACCCACGTATGGAGGATTTATACCCACGTGAGGAGGGATTATACCCCGTACGAGGGATTTATACCCACGTACGGAGGGATTGGATTATACCCCGTACGGAGGGATTTTATACCCCGTCGGAGGGATTTATACCCACGTGTACGGAGGGATTTATACCCGACGGAGGGATTTATCCATGTAGGAGGGATTTATACCTGTACGGAGGATTTATACTGCGTACGAGGGATTTATACCAGTGTCGGAGGGATTTTACACTGCGTAAATGAGGGATTTATCCCAGTACGGAGGTTTATACCCACGTAGGAGGGATTTATACACTTGATATGAGGTTATATCTGCGTACGAGGGATTTTATGTCCACACACGTTATGAGGGATTTATACCCAATCGGAGGGATTATACCCACGTACGGAGGGATTTATACCCAGTAGGAGGGATTGTGTGCAGATCAGACACTGACCAACTACTTAGCTAGTGCAATGTTTCCAATGTATCACTGATATGTGTAGTACTGCCGAGAACTAATAGCAGTGAAATATCTATACATCTCTGTAGTTACTTACGATCCTTATAGTGTTGGTGTCATAGAATAGCAAATACAAAATAACCTTAAAGGGGGCTGGTCCCACCCTCTGGGAAAAAAATGAGTATGTTATGCAGGACCCCCCTAAACTTAGAGTTCATTTTGGTTCCCAGCATGAGAATTCATACTTGCAAGTTCGCAATCCACCGCCGCTTCCTGTCTCTTCGCACCCTCTCCACGGCTGTGTCCTTTTTCTGTTCCCGAGCAGCTTCAGTGGAGGCTGCTCCGGGAATGGCAGTCAGTGATTGGCTGTGAGGTCGCGGACGAGTCTGACTGCCTTACCGGGAAGTGAATGGAAAGTGCAGAGCCGTGGCGGTGGTTCGCGGAGCTTGTAAGTATGAGATCTCTTACTGGGAGCAGATTTCAACATTGGAACCAAAGCGAACTCTAGGTTTAGGTGCTGCATAACATACTGATTTTTCCCCAGAGGGATGGACATTCCCTTTAATGGGCTCAGAACAGAGATGTATATGTGGGTCATTAAGAGTAAGGTAGTCTTTATTTACAGCAGATGGGGGGTGTAAACAGCAATGTATCGTCTCTCTATTTCATGAACATAACATGTACAAACACACACCGTCATACAAGAGATGTTGAAATAATATTTAATAGATGTTACCGTATAATCATCTTCATAGCGTCAACTCTACTACATGGGGAAAAGAGGTACAAAAATTCTGTACAGAAATGGAAACGAAAACAATTTTTATTCACATGGGGTTGAGCTCAGTTCAGATCCGGATTTACATTGTACAGAATCACTTAAAATGATATTCCAACCTTTTGCGGGGGTTAATTAAAGGGCAAACAAAATCTTAAGTGACAGGTTTGATGGTTACCGCTGTGTAGCAAATGAAATACGTTATCGATGAAAGAGTTAAAATTCAGCATTTTTCATTTATAAACTATTTAGATGCAAAGTGGCAGCAGAGAATCCAGTTCCACATTTTATTTTGTGTCCTTAGAGACGATTCCCAATCCTGTAAGAAGCCTTTTTCTGGGTAGAAGTATTGCAAAGTTACTGCTGGTCCCAAAGCAGCACCAATTCTGATCTCCTCTTTGGTAATTTCCCCAGCATTCCCTTTGTGCTCTTTGTATTTGATGCACACACTGCACATGGTATTTATTAGTCAAAGACAGGACATGCAGTATTAAAGGGCATGTTCAACCTAAAATGAAAAATGATCTATAGGCCAATAACCCCTAAATCTCAAAAATGCACAAGTTAGAAATCTGACAGATGACGGGATAATCTTTTATGATCTCCCTTTCCCCCTGCCTCACAAAAGTTTCCACCTCCTCTTCAAGTTTTCCAAGCTCTTTTCCAAGCTTGAGCATGCTCACAGGAGACACATAGGGAAATAACACAAATAACATTGGCTGCGATGTCAACTTTTACATCCATGACTGACTTCTCCTAATTGTAAAATCAGGAAGCAGAAAGAGAGGTAACATTTATCAACATTTCAGGTTAGGGTTACATCTTACAGATTTTTAACTATTGCAGTTTGGGGGTATGGGGGGTGATTTACCTATATTGATTTTTTCATCAGAGGGGTGAACTTGCCCTTTATAAGGTGTTAAATTATAGCCATTAATCAAGGCAGGATTTTGATTTGATTTTTTTTTTCTTACAAAACCAACCCAGCTCCTATATACACAGCTGGATTTACAGTAGGCACCAATCACTAGTCCCTCTCTGGAGCCAATGTGGTTGGGTCTCAGCTTAACTCAAAGCCGGCGGCACATTCAATGGCGTAAAGTAGCTTGCTTTTCATCAGGTGTTCGTCGTAAAACTCGGGAAGCTTTAAGAGATTCATACAGGTACTTGCTGTTGGAAGCCTTTCCAAATCGGAACCTCCATTGTGGATACAGAATGCAGGATACAGCTCCTAAGGAAGAAAGAGGAAACGTCACAATGCACCAAGGTGGATTTAGATTTCCTGCAGCCTGTCCTTAGTGAGAAACCTGCAGAATTCAACAGAGGATTTCTTCAAAATGATATTGATTACAGTGGTAAGAAATGCACCAATCATAATAATCATTTATATTTTACTACCTATGCATTATGTAACTAATGCTTCTTCAAACAGAAACCTGAACTTGCATGGTTGTAATAATAATAATATAGACTTTCAAATTATAGTGTCATTGGTGATGTCATCAACCATCCAGAGTAGTGTTGCCTTGGTAACTTCGACCCTTACACTCCTATAGGTTCACTGGCAGCAGAGACAGCTGATATTACATCACTGCAGAGACAGTCTGAACAGTACTTGAATTTTATTTTCCTTTAACTAGAACTATATCTTTTTCTAAGCGCCTTCCCTTTACGGACATTAATATTCATAAACTCTAGGTACCACCATCAATAACGAATTCAGCTTTCTGATAGGGAAAAGGTCACCTCAGTGTCGGTAAGACATAAGTTAAGCTATTTTTGAACAGATGGAAATTCATTTTGGTGGCGTCTCTGCGCTGGGCGATTGGCTTTTTTTTTTTTGCAATGTAAAGAAATCAAGGGTTACGGTCGAATCCCCTTGGCTCGGCATAATGAAATACTTCACCAGCTCACCAGTAATTCTGACCAATTCATTATTCTGACCTGCCAGGAACTTAACATTATATCCACTTGCATGATTTTTTAAAATTCTACGACAGTCTCGTTTATAAAAGTTATTAAGCTTTAATTAGTTTCAGAAAATGCTACGGTCGAACGTTTAATCTGGCTGCAAATGGGCTCTTAATTTGTTAATGGTGTAACCTTTCTGATAGCTGGAGTCTACAAACTGTAAATAATGGCTGGAGTGGGAGAGAAGAAACATAATAAAACTTTCATCTTAAGGCGGTTTTCACCCACTTGACAACTGGGTCTAATATTAGTTTTACACGGATAAAACATTAGAAGGGATCAATATCAGAAGCAAAGGCCTTACCGGCAGCCTTGGGCAATAAGCCCCTTCTTTACAATGTGTGTTGTTATATATGGGAACGTTACATATACACTGTATGTCTGTACACAACCTGCTCTCTTTACAACAGTGCCCTAGATATATTTATTAAAGGGTAACTGTGGTCCAAAAATGACTTTAGGTAAATTGATAGGAATTGCTTTCCTGCGTATTTTTGCAATTTACCTTCATTATTTTTTTTACATAGTTTTGAAGATATTTACATTTTTATGTGTGATATGATAGCAGCATCCCCTGCACTTCCTGCTCTGAAACCATGTGACAATCAGTCTTCCCTGTGTCTCCTCCTCCTTGTGGGCCCCTCCCCTTGAAACCCCCTGTGGCCCCTCCCACACCTCCTTCAGTCACTGTAACACGATCTCTTCCTGGTTTCTTCTGCTTTATCTTGAACTGAGCAAGTGCCAACCGCAGATTAGAGGAGGAACTAGTATTTGTGGCCGCCAATTCAGAACCTCCCACCCCCTAACTTTATGATTAATGATTTCTTCATATCTTGGGCTGTGCAGCACGTAGAGTGGTGGTTGATGGTTCATTTTAAAGGTAGGAACTCGGCCTTTTATTTGAAATCAAGTTGTTTGGAGACCACAGTTCCCCTTTAAATGAAAAATGATATATAGGTAAATCACTCACAAACCACAATAGTTGGAAAGCGGTTATGCACCAAAATGTTCTTGCCCTTCCTTCTGCCTATTAAAAGGTGTCTGCTTCCTCTCCAAGCTTTCTAAGCTCTTTTATAAGCTTGCATGTGCTCAGAGAAGGCAGTAAGGGAAATAACATTCAGTCAATGGCTCTGATGTCAACTCTCAAATAAGCGACTGATGGCTGCTAACTGGAAGAACCAGGAAGCAAAAAGAGAGACAAAGAAGCATTGGGCAGCATTTCGGGTTAGTCTTATAGCTCTCAGATTTCTAACTATTGCAGTTTTGGCTGTGATTTACCTATATACAATGTTTTGTTTGAGGGATAGACTTGCCCTTTAAAGGGAATGTCCATCCTTAAAGCAAAAAACTGGTCAATTGTCAGTTACCTGCCCCCAACCCCAACTGATATATTCAGCACTTTATTACCTGCATTACTAACCATAATGATAGTTATTGAAGCCCCCTCCCTCCATGCAGTCAATCAAGGTTGTGACTTCCTGAGATTACAGTCAAATGAAGGCAGTTGGGGTTGCGGGCAGATAACTGACAAGTCACCAGTTTGTGTTTGCCCTTTAAGCATCTTATTTAGTAGGCAGCCCTGGACAGGAAATTTAGCAGAGTTGGAAAAGTATTTCTTCCATAACACTCTCTTTTTTAACATTTGGGTATATCCCCATGTCTGGAGTTTTATTTGCAGAATGAGAATGTTATAACTAATTGCTGTAAGGTGTGCGTGGACCCCCAGCCATGTCCTCTACCTTGGTTTTACTTATAAGAGTTGCCTATAGCTTATTTTATCATGGCTGGATTTCACTGCCTTGTATGGTATATACTCAATTTGGTGGGCACATTCTGGGTTATATTCAAACAGGATATCCCTGGAACATTCCCTCTGTTTTATCCATCTGTAATCATTACCGGCATTTGCCTGGAATGCAATGGATGACATTCTAACATGTGCAGCTGGAGTGGAACAATAAAGTTAATCAGAATTCCATTTAAACAAATGAACACAAATAAAGGTTGGAGGAGGTTTAAAGGCAAAATAAACATTCTCACTTCACTATTTAAAGAGTACATATAAAATAAATCTTCCCCACACCTTTCATTGAAAGGAAAAGGTATAATTACTTTGTAATCTAATACTAACAAGTCTAGTCTTTCATGTGGAAGGTTCAATACTTCCTTGTGTGTTAACTTTTGGTTTATTCAGTTTATTTGTACACACCCTGTCCTTATAATTGACTTTTAACATAAAAGGTCACAATGTATCACCGCGACATGAAGGGAACATGTTAAAAGACACAGGGCGGTAGCAATCGGACACCTAGGGCTAGGCCCCACTAGGCAGCACGCAAGATTCGCACGATGCAGCGAGATCGCTTCTTCTATTGAAGTGCGCTAACGCAGCGCAAATCAAAACAGCCTAGTGGGGCCTAGACCTTTCAGAAACAGGCACAAAATATTTTACTTTAAAGGAGATCTACAGTGCGTGTAATTGTTATTATTTTTTTTTTAAACAGTTAAACTGAGAAGACCTTGGAGCAGGGAGGTAGGACTGGTAATTCCTACCTCCCAATATTGTTTCTGTAAGGAGCACCAGCACAAAGAAAACTGCTTCTGCCAGGCTTCCTCTGTGCTTCAGCACTATCTTTAATACAAGAAAGTCCAGGACACTAACCTGGCAAATGAAATCTGTGCATGCTGGTGCTCCTCAACTAACTGTAGGAAAGGAAGTAGGAAAAATCAACTCCCTCCGTGCCCCAGGTACGTTTCATTTTTATAAGTTAATTTGTACAGTGTTGTTGTCCTTCAAGTATAATCTACTCAAAGGGATTATTAGATTATGGATTATAAATAGAAACTAAAAAAATATATATATATATGGTCTTCACTACATTGATCTACATTGTTTCTCTTCTGTGGCTTTGCAACTTACAGGGTTATTCAATAAAAGTTCTTATCGTTAAAAATGGTGCTAATTTTGCCCCAACCAATCAGATGTTAGCTTTCAAATGTTAAATAAGATCTGATTGGTTGGGGCAAAATTAGCACCATTGTTGTTAGGGGCAATTGTCCCCAGAATGATGGGTAGAAAATAATATTACTTCGATCTACGACAGCATTGCCAAATGGCCCCAATCACAGCAGGTGGTTTAGGAGAAAGGAGAGATCATTTAAAGGTGGGTAGAATGTGGGTGGGGTTAGCCACGTGGGTTGGAGGGACAGAAAGACCATGTAAAGCTTAGAACGGGTGGGTGGACAACACTCTTACTTTAAATCCTAACAACGGAGGCCTAGAGCAACTGGTGACAAATTTTAACAATTTTCGTTTTCCTTCGTCTGTGAAGTTTTCCACGACTCTCCAAAAGATTTTGATCACCGGATGGTCGGCTGAATATCCTCCTGTAACAGAAATATAATCAGCCGCTCGCCCTATCAAGCGTCCCCCACGGCTGCTGGTCATTTAGTCAAATTACTGAAACGAAATAGACAGGGGCCTGAAAAACGGGTTTCTTTCTTTAAAGGACAAGTTAAATGTACAAATAAGGTTTTCTTCTAAATCTAAATTGCATTAAAAAGAAGATTAACTGAACATTTTTTTTTTTAAAAACCCTGAGCCCATCTCTTCTTTTCTCTATCCTTAATGATATTTAACCAAGCGATAAACAAGCAATTTAAAAGGGCAACGATAATGAAAAAGTGACTGTGCCTCATCTTAATCTTTACATGAGTACATGTAATAAGCTGGGTACACACAGTACAGATCAGTGAAAGATGACAGACAGGATATTGTTATCTTTCAAAGATCTGCATACACACAGTCCCGAGCATTCTCCCTATGAACATCATATGAACATCATAGGGAGAACGCTATGGACTGTGTGTTTCCCTTGGCCGCGGCAGACTCCTTTATAGGGAGTCTAGCTCGTTCGTTCGGAAAATGAAGGTACACACACTAGTGATAAAGCCCCGATACAGTCGGATCCGACGGTATCGGGGCTTTATCGTTACTGTGTGTACCCAGCTTTACTCTGATGGATGTGTGTTGCCTTCAATCCAGTACTTAATTGGCTCAGTATCCCCCCTTTTAACCAACAACTACTTCTCCCATCTGACCAGACTTTTAATGAGGGTAAGCATGCTCAGTTATCACTATGTGGCAGTATTTCCCATCATGCAATTCACATATACCAACTGTCACCATTCCAGTTACCGCAAAACTGCACACAGTAGAAGGGTTTATGTTAATAATGCACTTGATTGACAGCTGAAATGTAAGATTTATATTGGATATCTAAAGGGGCTGATCAACAAATAAATGGAGGAATTATAATTTACAGTAATGGGCAATATAAAAAAAAACAAACTTTTCCCCCCCAGTTTAGATACCCTTTAAGAAACACATTTCCAGTCTTATTACCGCTTTCGGGCTGCTATTGTAAAAAGTTGCCACTAGAGGGAACTCTTGACCCTTTAAACTGCTTAGGCTGTGTACATATGGGCAGATTGTTTAACCTGATCTACTGTCACATCTGGCATTTCATTTGATCAGGGTAAAATATCAGCAGAACTTTTCAATGTGACTGTCTTTTTCTACCAAACTTTACAGCAAAATCTGACAAAATATTGTCAGAAAAATACCCCAGAACAGGCCCCATGTACAGATTATTCGGGGGGAACGTTCCATTCGATTCCCTGGATATTTACACCACAATAATACGTGCCTGAATAGTTTGTAAATGACTTCAAGTCGTCGAGGCAAATAGGAACTTGTGCACCGGAAATCAATACCTGGAAACAGTAGAAAGTATGGAAAAGATTAACCAACTGTTACCCCTTCCAATACATGACCTGCTGCCCCAGACTGTCCTGATGTCCTGTAGCCCTTTAGATTAACTATTGCTATAGGCTACTAATTAAGGTCTATAGCCCTCACTAAGGGGGCTGATCGCTGGAACAAACGAGGGCGAAGAGAGAGATTATAAACAAATAACTGAAATGTGTGATCTACACAATACTGTCCCCCCTGCCATCTTGATGCACATTCATAAAAACAATTAGTCATTATTTACTACTCTTCCTTTAAGAAATATTTCAGATCGCTGCCACTTATGAATTACCTTGGGGGTGAACCAATTAACCAATCAATCTCTCTGATTAGGTGGAGCGATCGTAGATATTTATCATGTGGCGATAGGAGCAAGTAAGCTGCCATTTTGTTTTGGAGTCACAACGTTTATAATTTACAGAAAGGAAAAAATTCCATCCCTGTGCTCGGAGATAAAACTGCACAAATGTTCTAATCACAATTCTCATTCAACGTCTAAATATTATTATTTTTCATTCTAGTAACTAGAAATGCAATGAAAGCCGAGCACTTCAGACATCTTTAGTAGCTGCCATTTGACCTGCGAATGAATCACTTTTTATGGTTTTGTCCTTTTTATTAAACAGAAGAGAAGGTCAGAGTGCAAAACACAGTCTGTTCTTCTCTGTGAATTTGTTCTCAAATATTGACTCACTGCAGAGAAATTTGGTTTATTCTTCTGTGCACAGAAACGATGAACCTTATTTGCAGCGAGTTATTTGGGTAAAGCATTTGAAAAGAGATGGAGGTCTCTTTAAAACATTCTAACCTGGATTTCCTGCTGATCGAACATTCGCAACCATTCAAGGTTGACCACATTGGCAAGACCCTGTCTAAAGGCCAAGCAGTGAGGCCTGATCTGTTTGTTCAGCCTGTAGTCTGCCACCAGGTGGATGTAAGATATCCTATTAGCGCTAGTTACGGGGATGTCCTTTCCACCTGCTTTCAACTCAACAACCTGCAAGATCGGGGGAATATACAAATTATTAACGTAGCATGTTGTATACATTTCCAAACATATACTAACATTTTATTTATACTATAGGAAACAGTATCCTCTAAATATATCTGAATGTGTGTGGCCTGAAATATCCGGATCCAGAAAACGTACAATGCCTAACAGAGACACAGTCATCAATGTCATTACAGGTCAACCAGCGAAATAAAAGAAACAAAGATCTGGAATGTTGTTTGAACAACCATGGAGCAAAGATTCTTTATGTTAAGGTGATGGGTCAATGTTTCTCTGCTAAACTGCCACAACCAATCAGATGCATTTTACTAGGTTACTGCAATTAGAGAACATTTGATTGGATGCTGTAGACTATTATGGGTATTGCTGAGGGCGCATGTCTCTATTCAACCTCAAATAGTCATGTGTTCCTAATAAAACATTAAAACCTTATTATCACTTTATATAAATAGTGTTACCCCTTCACTGATTGGTGGTGTTAAATCTGAGTAAGGACACCCACCTTGCGTTCATTTATTAATTACGTTTAATGTTAGATGAGGATGGTGCCATACTGTAGTCTGGACACAGAATAATGACTCATCCATTAGGCTTCCTCGCACCACCTTGAGCGGAGGATTTAACTGCCGTTTAATGTCCCCAGCTTGCTGGATTATTGCTCCGTTATTACCTGGCTAGATACAACCTGAATACAAACCAGGCTATTTAATGGCCACCCCCAGATAATGAGTCATCTTTACAAACTTTCTTTTATAGAAAGTGTTGGAAGTTTTACAGATAGATCCACTTGATGATGGTCTGTGCCAGACAGACTGGCCTTCACCTAGAAACTGCTGATTAAAATGAAGTGTTACACACGTGCGATTATGGGGTCTTACTCACACCGCACAACAGCCGCTTCGGACGACTATAGTGTATGGGCGTTCAGTCGGGAAAAGATGTGTGACCGAGCGCCCATACACGACCAAAACTGTTCATACACATAGTGCATTGTGAGTCGGATGCCGCGATTGCACGTGTGTAGGAAGCTTTATTTGAGATTTAAGGATAGAAATCTTTCACTACAGAACAAAGTATTGCAGTTACTTTCAATTTCCCCACCCATTAGCAGAGGGAGATACTACGTAATGTACAATTAGATACGTTGTTTTAAAGGACAGCTAAATCCTCAGAACAACATTGAATTAATATAAAAACAGTTATCAGTGTCTCACCTATCATTTTGATATGGTTGTTGAGAAATTTAACTTTCTAACATGAGGTTTGTGTCTTATTTCCCAGTGTTCCAGTATCACACAGTTTGGTCACTGACCATTATGTTTTTTACACATGCTCAGTTCTAAGATACTACAGGAACTTGTTACAGTTGGTCACACCCACTAGTAGCTTCTAGCCAATCCTTTTACAGGACAGATTAGGCAAGGGAGCATGTGACTGAGATCAGGGGTGTGGCCAGTCACTGTACATACACACAGTTATTTCATCCAGTTCTTCAATGGTAACATTTACTTTAATGCTAATTACTGTATTGCTATATTACAGTTTATTGGTGTTTTTAGAGGGGATATGTTCAGATTCTGGAGGGTAAAAATGTGGATTTGGAAATCCCGGATTTGAAGTTCTGTTCTGATCCATTAGGAAATTCTGTATTTTTGGAAACCCTCTAAAGTACCCTCATATATGCGGTAACCCTCTAAAGTATACACACGGCACTACTTTCAAGGTTTACCGGAAATAGCCCCGAATATACATGCGGAGGCTCTAAAATTCGCATTGCCAATCCAAAGCAATTGGAGCTGCCCCAATATGTGCTCTGAGCATACGTTCCAATACACGCATTGCCGTGTGTACTAGTTGGACCAAGCCCCCTTGTTAATAAGGGAAGTAAATCCATATAGGAAGTTGTATTCACTGACATGGTCACTGTGATGTTAAGGATTTAGTTCCTTACCTGAGCTTCCCCTAGATCGTTATTAACCACAGTGAAGTTTAACCCAAGTTCCTCCACATCTCCTTCGTAACTCTTCAGGAAGAGCAAATTTCTATACATCTCTGGATCTAATGAGGCCAAGTGATGGATGTCCACGTCCGCGCTGGTGCCCAACAGTTTGGATAGGAAGAAACTAGCAAACGGAAGTTCCACTAACATGTTCTCGTACAAAGCCTGAGAAACAGAGAAGATGGACACCAGGCACCGGTTTATAAACACAAGGGTCATGGAATAATGAACTCGGGCGGGGGTAAATAAATAATAAACATTTACATTGATGATGTGATTGGTGATATCAGTCCCATTAAATTCTAGCTGGCCAAAAGGTGCTACTGGCATCAGCAAAGGATTATGGGAATGAATGGGTAGGTTGTGTAAGTTAAAATATAGTGTTCAGACTAGTTTATTCGTATATTGATCATTATTCTGTTAAATAGGAATATGGATGGCTTTCTAATAAACAGACACCCCCTGGAGCAGTTTCAACGCCCATTTCGCTACAGAAAGCAGAACCAGAACTATAGAAAGCCCCAGGGTTCATTTCTAAATTCAGAGCTGACATCATTGCATGCTGCCATTTTGAATGGAATGGTTTATATGTTCATGGCCTTGTATCCACATTTCCCAGTAAATGGAGGGTTTATGGAGCACTCGTTGTAAATATATATAATAATAGTTAAAGGAAACCTACTTTGTAAACCAATTGCATTGTGTGGGCTATCAGTCCACAGGCGTTAAAGAAATCAGTGTATGGCTGTGTTTGGCTACATGTCTTATCTGATGGGGGTTATCTTGTTAGTGACAGATAGAGCGGTTTCACACTTTTTATTGCGGATAACTTTACACATTAAACGCAAGGTGGGCTAGTAAAGGATCTCACAGCGAAGCCATTGGAGGCTTTAATGACTCTACTCAACAGCTACATTGCAATTTGAGCCCTTTGAAAAGCCAAGGTCACCGACCTTTCTAATAGGCCCTGTGTTTACTCGCCCCATGGATGTTAATAAAGAGACATCTGTTAGTGAGGAGGGTTTACCTGTCACAGGTAGTTTGTTGTTAAACCAAACTAGCGTTAATAACACCCCTAAAGGTCTTAAACCTGCACAGATTTATTACTTAGCACAAATAACAAATCCCTGTTAATAATGTCAATAACACATGGTCAATAGTTAAAGAATCACCCTGGGATCCAGAGGGATTTATGCCCATGCATGAAGGGATTCATGCCCACGCACGGAGGGATTTATGCCCGTGTAGAGGAATTTATGCCTGTGTACTGAGGGATTTATACCCACGTATGGAGGGATTTATACCAGTGTACGGAGGGATTTATATCTGCGATGAGGATTTTATGTCCACCACTTGGAGGGATTTACCCACGTATGGAGGGATTTAAACCCACGTATGGAGGATTTATACCCGTACTGGGGATTTATACCCGCGTACGGAGGGATTTATACCCGCGTACTGGGGATTATACCCGCTTACGGAGGGATTTATACCCGCGTATGGAGGGATTATAACCATGTACGGAGGTTTATGCCCATGTACGGAGGGATTTATGCCACGTACGGAGGGATTTATACCTGCATACGAGGGATTTATATCTGCGTACGAGGATTTATGTCCACAACGTATGGAGGGATTTATACCCACGTATGGAGGGATTAATCCCAGTACGGAGGGATTTATACCCACGTACGAGGGATTTATACCACACTTACGGAGGGATTTTTATACCAGTGTACGGAGGGATTTATACCAGCGTACGGAGGGATTTATATCCGTGTACGGAGGGATTTATACCTGCATACGGAGGGATTTATATCTGCGTATGAGGGATTTATGTCCACACACGTATGGAGGGATTTATACCCACGTATGGAGGGATTTATACCCACGTATGGAGGGATTTATACCCGCGTACTGAGGGATTTATACCCGCGTACGGAGGGATTTATACCCGCGTACTGAGGGATTTATACCCGCGTATGAGGATTTTATAACCAGTTTACGGAGGGATTTATGCCCATGTACGGAGGGATTTATGCCCACGTACGGAGGGATTTATACCTGAACGGAGGATTTATATCTGCGTACGAGGGATTTATGTCCACACACGTATGGAGGGATTTATACCCACGTATGGAGGGATTTAATCCCAAGTACGGAGGGATTTATACCCACGTACGGAGGGATTTATACCCACGTACGGAGGGATTTATACCAGTGTACGAGGGATTTATACCAGCGTACGGAGGGATTTATATCCGTGTACGGAGGGATTTATACCTGCATACGGAGGATTTATATCTGCGTATGAGGATTATGTCCACACACGTATGGAGGGATTTATACCACCACGTATGGAGGGATTTATACCCACGTATGGAGGGATTTATACCCGCGTACTGAGGGTTTTATACCCGCGTACGGAGGATTTATCCCTCAGACTGAGGGATTTATACCCGCGTACGGAGGGATTTATACCCGCGTATGGAGGGATTTATACCAGTGTACGGAGGGATTTATGCCCATGTACGGAGGGATTTATGCCCACGTACGGAGGGATTTATACCTGCATACGGAGGGATTTATATCTGCGTACGAGGGATTTATGTCCACACACGTATGGAGGGATTTATACCCACGTATGGAGGGATTTAATCCCAAGTACGGAGGGATTTATACCATACGGAGGGATTATACCACTACGGAGGATTTATTACCAGGTACGGAGGGATTATACCAGCGTACGGAGGGATTTTATCCGTGTACGGAGGGATTTATACCTGCATACGGAGGGATTTATTCTGCGTATGAGGGATTTATGTCCACACACGTATGGAGGGATTTATACCCACGTATGGAGGGATTTATACCCACGTATGGAGGGATTTATACCCGCGTACTGAGGGATTTATACCCGCGTACGGAGGGATTTATACCCGCGTACGGAGGGATTTATACCCGCGTACGGAGGGATTTATACCCGCGTATAGGAGGGATTATACCCGCGTATGGAGGGATTTTAACCAGTGTACGGAGGGATTTATGCCCTGTACGGAGGGATTTATGCCCACGTACGGAGGGATTTATACCTGCATACGGAGGGATTTAATCCTACGGAGGGATTTATGTTCCCACACAACGTATGGAGGGATTTATACCCACGTATGGAGGGATTTAATCCCACGTACGGAGGGATTTATACCCACGTACGGAGGGATTTATACCCACGTACGGAGGGATTTAATCCCACGTACGGAGGGATATATCCTGCATACAGAGGGATTTATATCTGCGTACGAGGGATTTATGTCCACACACGTATGGAGGGATTTAATCCCACGTAAGGAGGGATTTATACCCACGCAGCGAGTTATTTGGGTAAAGCATTTGAAAAGAGATGGAGGTCTCTTAAAACATTCTAACCTGGATTTCCTGCTGATCGAACATTCGCAACCATTCAAGGTTGACCACATTGGCAAGACCCTGTCTAAAGGCCAAGCAGTGAGGCTGATCTGTTTGTTCAGCCTGTAGTCTGCCACCAGGTGGATGTAAGATATCCTATTAGCGCTAGTTACGGGGATGTCCTTTTCCTGCTTTCAACTCAACAACCTGCAAGATCGGGAGGAATATACAATTATTAACGTAGCATGTTGTATACATTTCCAAACATATACTAACATTTATTTTATACTATAGGAAACAGTATCCTCTAAATTATCTGAATGTGTGTGGCCTGAAATATCCGGATCCAGAAAACGTACAATGCCTAACGGACACAGACACACATCAATGTCATTACAGGTCAACCAGCGAAATAAAAGAAACAAAGATCTGGAATGTTGTTTGAACAACCATGGAGCAAAGATTCTTTATGTTAAGGTGATGGGTCAATGTTTCTCTGCTAAACTGCCACAACCAATCAGATGCATTTTACTAGGTTACTGCAATTAGAGAAAATTTGATTGGATGCTGTAGACTATTATGGGTATTGTGAGGGCGCATGTCTCTTTCAACCTCAAATAGTCATGTGTTCCTAATAAAACATAAAACCTTATTATCACTTTATATAAATAGTGTACCCCTTCACTGATGGTGGTGTGGTAAATCTGAGTAAGGACACCCACCTTGCGTTCATTTATTAATTACGTTTAATGTTAGATGAGGATGGTGCCATACTGTAGTCGGACACAGAATAATGACTCATCCATTAGGCTTCCTCGCACCACCTTGAGCGGAGGATTTAACTGCCGTTAATGTCCCCAGCTTGCTGGATATTGCTCCGTTATTACCTGGCTAGATACAACCTGAATACAAACCAGGCTATTTAATGGCCACCCCCAGATAATGAGTCATCTTTACAAACTTTCTTTTATAGAAGTGTTGGAAGTTTTACAGATAGATCCACTTGATGATGGTCGTGGCCAGACAGACTGGCCTTCACCTAGAAACTGCTGATTAAAATGAAGTGTTAACACAGTGCGATTATGGGGTCTTACTCACACCGCACAAACGCCGCTTCGGACGACTATAGTGTATGGCGTTCAGTCGGGAAAAGATGTGTGACCGAGCGCCCATACACGACCAAAACTGTTCATACACATAGTGCATTTGTGAGTCGGATGCCGCGATTGCACGTGTGTAGGAAGCTTTATTTGAGATTTGGATAGAAATCTTTCACTACAGAACAAAGTATTGCAGTTACTTCAATTTCCCCACCATTAGCAGGAGGAGATACTAGTAATGTACAATTAGATACGTTGTTTTAAAGGACAGCTAAATCCTCAGAACAACATTGAATAATATAAAAAAAGTTATCAGTGTCTCACCTATCATTTTGATATGGTTGTTGAGAAATTAACTTTCTAACATGAGGTTTGTGTCTTATTTCCCAGTGTTCCAGTATCAACAGTTTGGTCACTGACCATTATGTTTTTTACACATGCTCAGTTCTTAAGATACTCAGGAACTTGTTACAGTTGGTCACACCCACTAGTAGCTTCTAGCCAATCCTTTACAGGACAGATTAGGCAAGGGAGCTGTGACTGAGATCAGGGGTGTGGCCAGTCACTGTACATACACACAGTTATTTCATCCAGTTCTTCAATGGAACATTTACTTTAATGCTAATTACTGTATTGTCTATATACAGTTTATTGGGTGTTTTTAGAGGGGATATGTTCAGATTCTGGAGGGTAAAAATGTGGATTTGGAAATCCGGATTTGAAGTTCTGTTCTGATCCATTAGGAAATTCTGTATTTTTGGAAACCCTCTAAGTACCCTCATATATGCGGTAACCCTCTAAAGTATACACACGGCACTACTTTCAAGGTTTACCGGAAATAGCCCCGAATATACATGCGGAGGCTCTAAAATTCGCATTGCCAATCCAAAGCAATTGGAGCTGCCCCAATATGTGCTCGAGCATACGTTCCATACACGCATTGCCGTGTGTACTAGTTGGACCAAGCCCCCTTGTTAATAAGGGAAGTAAATCCATATAGGAAGTTGTATTCACTGACATGGTCACTGTGATGTTAAGGATTTAGTTCCTTACCTGAGCTTCCCCTAGATCGTTATTAACCACAGTGAAGTTTAACCCAGTTCCTCCACTCTCCTTCGTAATCTCAGGAAGAGCAAATTTCTATACATCTCTGGATCAATGAGGCCAAGTGATGGATGTCCGTCCGCGCTGGTGCCCAACAGTTTGGATAGGAAGAAACTAGCAAACGGATTTCCACTAACATGTTCTCGTACAAAGCCTGAGAAACAGAGAAGATGGACACCAGGCACCGTTTATAAACACAAGGGCATGGAATAATGAACTCGGGGGGGGGTAAATAATAATAAACATTTACATTGATGATGTGATTGGTGATATCAGTCCCATTAAATTCTAGCTGGCCAAAAGGTGCTATGGCATCAGCAAAGGATTATGGGAATGAATGGGTAGGTTGTGTAAGTTAAAATATGTGTTCAGACTAGTTTATTCGTATATTGATCATTATTCTGTTAAATAGGAATATGGATGGCTTTCTATAAAACAGACACCCCCTGGAGCAGTTTCAACGCCATTTCGCTACAGAAGCAGAACCAGAACTATAGAAAGCCCAGGGTTCATTTCTAAATTCAGAGCTGACATCATTGCATGCTGCCATTTTGAATGGAATGGTTTATATGTTCATGGCCTTGTATCCACATTTCCCAGTAAATGGAGGGTTTATGGAGCACTCGTTGTAAATATATAATAATAGTTAAAGGAAACCTACTTTGTAAACCAATTGCATTGTGTGGGCTATCAGTCCACGGCGTTAAAGAATCAGTGTATGGTGTGTTTGGCTACATGTCTTATCTGATGGGGGTTATCTTGTTAGTGACAGATAGAGCGGTTTCACACTTTTTATTGCGGATAATTTACACATTAAACGCAAGGTGGGCTAGTAAAGGATCCTACAGCGAAGCCATTGGAGGCTTTAATGACTCTACTCACAAGCTACATTGCAATTTGAGCCTTTGAAAAGCCAAGGTCACCGCCTTTCAATGGCCCTGTGTTTACTCCCCATGGATGTTAATAAAGACATCTGTTAGTGAGGAGGTTTACCTGGCACAGGTAGTTTGTTGTTAAACAAACTAGCGTTAATAAACACCCCTAAAGGTCTTAAACCTGCACAGATTTATTACTTAGCACAATAAACAAATCCCTGTTATAAATGTCAATAACACATGGTCAATAGTTAAAGAATCACCCTGGGATCCAGAGGGATTTATGCCCATGCATGAAGGGATTCATGCCACGCACGGAGGGATTTATGCCCGTGTAGAGGAATTTATGCCTGTGTACTGAGGGATTTATACCCACGTATGGAGGGATTTATACCAGTGTACGGAGGGATTTATACCAGCGTACGGAGGGATTTATATCCGTGTACGGAGGGATTTATACCTGCATACGGAGGGATTTATATCTGCGTATGAGGGATTTATGTCCACACACGTATGGAGGGATTTAACCACGTATGGAGGGATTATACCCACGTATGGAGGGATTTATACCCGCGTACTGAGGGATTTATACCCGCGTAGGAGGGATTTATACCGCGTACGAGGGATTTATACCCGGTACGGAGGGATTTATACCCGCGTATGGAGGGATTTATACCAGTGTACGGAGGGATTTATGCCATGTACGGAGGGATTTATCCCACGTACGGAGGGATTTATACCGCATACGGAGGGATTATATCTGCGTAGATTTATGTCCACACACGTATGGAGGGATTTATACCACGTATGGAGGGATTAATCCAAGTACGGAGGGATTTATACCCACGTACGGAGGGATTTTATCCCACGTACGGAGGGATTTATACCAGTGTACGGAGGGATTTACCAGCGTACGGAGGGATTTATATCCGTGTACGGAGGATTTGGGATTTAACTGCATACGGAGGGATTTATATCGCGTATGGGGATTATCACACCACGTATGGAGGGATTTATACCCCGTATGGAGGGATTTTACCCACGATATGGAGGGATTTATACCCGCGTACGGAGGGATTTATACCCGTACGGAGGGATTATACCGTACGAGGGATTTTACCCGCGTACTGAGGGATTATTACCCGCGTACGGAGGGATTTATACCCGCGTATGGAGGGATTTATACCAGTGTACGGAGGGATTTATGCCCATGTACGGAGGGATTTATGCCCACGTACGGAGGGATTTATACCTGCATACGGAGGATTTATATCTGCGTACGAGGGATTTATGTCCAACACGTAGGAGGGATTTATACCCACGTATGGAGGGATTTATCCCACGTACGGAGGGATTTATACCCACGTACGGAGGGATTTATACCAAGTACGGAGGGATTTAATCCACGTACGGAGGGATATATCTGCTACAGAGGGATTTATATCTGCGTACGAGGGATTTATGTCCACACACGTATGGAGGGATTTAATCCCACGTAGGAGGGATTTATACCCACGTACGGAGGGATTTATACCCACGTACGGAGGGATTATACCCACGTACAGAGGGATTTATACCCGCGTACGGAGGGATTTATACCCGCGTACGGAGGGATTTATACCAGCGTACGGAGGGATTTATACCCACGTACGGAGGGATTTATACCCGCGTACAGAGGGATTTATACCAGTGTACGGAGGGATTTATAACTATGTACGGAGGGATTTATACCCACTTACGGAGGGATTTATACCTGCATACGGAGGGATTTAATACTGCGACGAGGGATTATGTCCACACACGTATGGAGGGATTTATACCCACGTATGGAGGGATTTAATCCCACGTAAGGAGGGATTTATACCCACGTACGGAGGGATTTATACCCACGTACGGAGGGATTTATACCCGCGTACGGAGGGATTTATACCCGCGTACGGAGGGATTTATACCCACGTACGGAGGGATTTATACCCGTACGGAGGGATTTATATCCGTGTACGGAGGGATTTATATCCGTGTACGGAGGGATTTATACCCGCGTACAGAGGGATTTATACCAGTGTACGGAGGGATTTATAACTGCGTACAGAGGGATTTATGCCCATGTACGGAGGGATTTATACCCACGTATGGAGGGATTTATACCTGCATACGGAGGGATTTATATCTGCGTGCGAGGGATTTATGTCCACACACGTATGGAGGGATTTATACCCACGTATGGAGGGATTTATACCCACGTACGGAGGGATTTATACCCACGTACGGAGGGATTTATACCCACGTACGGAGGGATTTATACCCGCGTACGGAGGGATTTATACCCGCGTACGGAGGGATTTATACCAGCGAACGGAGGGATTTATACCCACGTACGGAGGCATTTATACCTGCATATGGAGGGATTTATATCTGAGTACGAGGGATTTATGTCCACACACGTATGGAGGGATTTATACCCACGTATGGAGGGATTTAATCCCGCGTATGGAGGGATTTATACCCGCGTAGAGGGATTTATGCCCGCGTACAGAGGGATTTATACCCACATACAGAGGGGTTTATACCAGCGTACGGAGGGATTTATACCTGCATACGGAGGGATTTATATCTGCGTACGAGGGATTTCTGTCCACACACGTATGGAGGGATTTATACCCACATATGGAGGGATTTATGCCCACCTCTTGTGGAAAAGCTCTAGCACTTCTATTTATATATTTATGTACTGAACTATCTATGTATTTATCCCCCTTGTATGACTTTATTGTATTTCGTTACTGTACAGCGCTGCGTCCCCAAGTGGCGCTTTATAAACTATACATACATACATTTATGCCCGTGCACGGAGGGATTTATGCCTGCGTATGGAGCAATTTATGCCCACGCATGGATGGAGGGATTTATGCCCACGTACGAACAGAGGCATTTATACCCAGGCACTGAGGGATTTATACCCATGTAAGGAGGAATTTATGGTCCAAGAATGTTTAATTCCCATACAAAGAAGAATAATATGTATAACTGTGATTAGTTTTACCTTTCCAGACATTCTATTCCCCGAGGTAGAACGCTGATAAACTCACAGTACAGTAAAGACCATGTAGAGCTTTACTGCCCCATAACTATGACGGTCACACAATACCACGTGCCAAGTCTTGCAGATGCTGCAGTGTGTCAAAACCAAGACCCTAATAGCTTGCAAGGTAAGTTATGAATATGTCTATTTCTCCATACAATTAGAATATCTCTATTATTCTATCTGGTATATTGTCTATAACTATTGTTAAATAACCACAGTAATACATTATCTAGAAAATAAAGCTATGGTACATCAGTCATTCACTTGCATTAAGTACTTGGTTTCACCATCCCTTTCACAGACCCACAAAACCACAGCAAGACGACAGTGGCTGCTTATAGTGGACCCAGAGGTTTCCATTAGATGTTGTAGTCTGGGTACATACCGGTCAATATATTGCCCCAACTGACTAATTCTGATTCGCACGATCGTTCAACCAACATCGGTCCGTCTCGGGCATTAATTACCAGTAGTGACAGTTGATCTGGCTTTAATATTGGACTGTGCGTACACAGCCTTTCACTGATGGGACACAAGGGAGAGACCAGGTCCCCCCATAGAAACTGGATATAATGAGGCTGTGAGTGCATAACTGATAACCATTAATATTTCCATTCACTCCTTCCCCTTTTCATTGGGATAACATGTCAAACATTAGAAAGAAGCCAATGGTTTCCAGCTGGGTAAAGAGTGAACAGAAATCCGGATATTTTTGCCCCACCTGTTGTAACATCACCTGGCTCAATGACCCTTTTCTTCTATTCTAAACCCCAACAGCCATAAACCTGCAAAAATAAAGCTATACATGTCTATATGGCCGCTCCGTTTATTTAAGGTGTGTACCCTGGATGTCTTGTTTGTGCAGTTGGCTCTAATAGCAAACTAGAGGTGTTAATAATTGCAGCCAAAGGAAGGTCAGAGTTTCCCCGAACAAAACTCGCTTGTCATTGACTGTTAAGATCAAAGCAGCCTTTAAATTCCATTTTATGACTCACGGTATGTAAATTCACCCCCCCCCTCGCTTTCTCTTGTATGGCAGGTTGAAACCTCTAAGACATCCACTATTGAGACATAAATAAATGATGGCGTTACAAACCTGAGGACGCATCAGCTAAATGGATTATAAATTAAACGCCGGGTAATGTATGCAACAGAAATCAAGGGGGCCGTAAATCAAGGTGTTTTTTCTAAACACAGGTTAATTGTAGAACTTTGCCAACTATTTATTTTTTATGTAAAATAATCCACTTAACGTTAGTCATGGCGCGATTGCATCATACCCCCTCCCCCTGCTATTAATAATGATGTCACGAAAACCACACAAGAAAACACAAAAACAACACGGGGGGGAAAAAAACAGCCCTAGGTGAAGCAGAAGTTTGTGGGGTATTTTTCATGTGTCTTGTCTCCCGGTGGAATGGATGGCCCGGAACTGTGCCAAAATGATTGGAAATAAAATAAATTAATTACTGTAGAAGCCTTTTAATATAACGAAGTGAGCTTCAAACGCGCATAATGCAAATTTATCAGGAGGATAAATGCAATCAACAGCGAGCCTCGTTTTCTGTTTGCTGCCAAATAATAATAACTTTGGTAATTTACGGCATTAAGAATCAATAATATATATATATAATGCGTTTGAAATGCATCGCTGTTAATCTATCCGGTACAAGAGTAAATGTTAATAACTTCATCTAAAAACTATACAAACAGGGAGCCCCAGTTTCTATATCAATGTGTCTCATTATATCGGATCTGATGCTCATATAATAGTGGCATGGGCTTGGGTAAAGTCACAATTCGAATGAATTAACGGGGTGTGCTTTTTATTTATGGTAAGTGGGAAAGTGGTAAGTAGTAAAGCGAGATGGCATTATAAAAACTGAACAATAATAAAAAAAAAAAGATTTCAAAGATCATTATTTAAAAGGCAAATAAAAATACTTAAGGTGAACTTAAGCTAAATTATAAATGACCCTGCTGCACAAATTCTACTGTTTGCTAACTAAACCTGGGTTACACCCCATCCAATAACTTGGCCTGATGACTGACATTTCAGTGTAGCGGTCAATCGGGCCGAAATATGAAATGGTTTCCTGCGCTGGCTGCAATCAAAGTGAAACCGTTTAATGAACGGACAATGGGATGCATCCAAAAAACACAGTCTATCGTGCTGTGCTCTATGGCCAAGGCTACTTTAGCTACAACCGACAGTCCTTTGTCCTGACAGAATGGTTGGTCAGGATGAACTATCTCTACATGTGTACCCAGCCTAACTGACAGATGTATCTTTCACCTTTGAAATCATCCGCATTGTGGAGAAATCGCCTGTTCAATAGTGTAGGTTTCTGGCTGAGTGGGTCACTGACCCAGATAGAGTTGCACATGCTCAGTAACTTCTCTAGCCCCTCCCTTTCCCCCCTGCCAGATCTGTCAAGTAACTACTGGGTGACCTGCCTATGTCCCCTCTGTAATCAAGTCTGAGCAGTGAGAAAATCAATTGTTACTCAGGTGTGCAAATTCCCACCAGTTGTTATAATTTTCCAACTTCAGCTGTAAGATTATACCAACATTATGCCCCTTAAAGTTTTAAACTCATCTTAGGTAACTGAATATTTAACATAAAATTATTAATTTTAACGAAAATTAACTGAGTTATTAGATATGTTATGTTACTGTTTGGACGTCACTAATGTGACACAGGAATTAATATCAGATTCCTTTTCCTTTCATTGAAGGAGAATTATACTTGTGCAGAAACGGACATTCCTGGCTCCTCCCACAATCAGTGTCACTGATAATTCTCCCATCTCTGGCACTGGAGAACGTAGTATAATTCTCCTATAAAGGGCATGTCCAGCGTAAAAATAACTTTAGCTAGGGATGAAGATCAACCCCCCAAACCTAGGCTTCACATTACTAAAATTTTCCTATAATGCCCCTGTATTTCTATCTGACCTCGCCACTTCTCATCTGCTCTGCTGCTGACAGCCGCTCCACTTTCTGGTTGCGGCTGTCAGTAAAGGACGCAACATGAAGTCACGGGCAATTGCCTGACAGCTAAAACCAGGAAGTGGAGAGGGTGTCGGTGTCAGGTAAGCGACTTTAGGGGCATCTTAGGGGGTTAATCTTCATTCCTAGCTAAAGTTATTTTTACACTGAACTTGCACTTTAAAGGATATTATAGCCATTTCCTGGTTTCCCAAATAAAGCCAGACATCAGAAAAAGAAAAGATAAATATAAAATCCTCATTGAAGGTTTGAATGACTGCTGACCCTTAATCCAGAGTTAAGAGAATAAATTTAAATACAAATCTTTTATCTTGGTAAAATCAGCAGGTGACTGATCTTCCCAACGAAATTTGTTTTGTCCCCATCCATTTTTTAAGATCTTATCCGTCGTTAATGAATAATCAGTTGGATTAAAAGATTTATTATCATAAATGCTTCTGCTATGTGCAGTTTTGCAGTAACTGGTATGGTATGCAGGTGTATTGCATATTGGGAAATTCCCTCTTCCTGGTCTGCCTCAAAGTGGTTACTGAGCATGCTTGACTTAAAAGAGAGTCAAGTTAGATGGAAGGATGAGTTGGATAAGGGAGGTAGGGGGGAAACTGTGCTTGAGCAAGACATGCAGCAATATTCATAACTAAGTCCTACTAACATATCTTCATTTACAGATTAATATGAGGGCAAAGTCATTTTTTCAGTTTATTTACCCTTAAATTACTGGTGGTATCAGTGTCCTAACACCAGTGGATAAAGGAAAGCAGAACATTATATAAATATACATTACATGTGGGACTGCCTTAATTTGTTATTAAACTTATCGTTGTCCTTTAATAATAGAAATGTATAATGTAAATGAATTCAGTTTACACTGTAAGTGATGCGTCCCATTAACTACTAGCCTGAAATGTTCATATCTCAAAGAGAAAAGTGTCAGCAAATAGAAAGGTGAAAGAGTCCATTTTTTTATTCCTATTTTACCCAACTTATTACCGTATTCCTGTACTTTAACTGATTATTTATTCCCTGTCCGAACACCTGATTTAAAGGCAATAAAATGGGATCACTACACAGCCCCGAAAGGAGGAATCATCCACTAATGGAACTTTTAACTGAAAAGTGCCCATTGACATGAACTAATTCTCTTAATGCAGAGACCTGCGTCTATTCCATCACAGTAAACAATCCCGAACATATGCATTAAGGAAAATTTAAATACATTATGACCCCATAAATATCCGTATCAATCAATATGCCATTTAGTGTTAAAAGTCCACGCCGAAATCATTTCAGCGCTGGAACACAGGGCTCGTTTATAACACGATTGACAATGTTAATCGGTCTGATAAGGCACAAAGCTATACACCTTTCCAATTAAACTAAGACCAATATACATTAAATGGAGTGTAGAGCATTCTAGTTTAATAACAAACAATGGCTTTCCTATGGAGGAAGTATGTACAGGAGTATGTAAATTCTCTACACATGGATATACACGTGTGAGGATCATCAATGAGTCCCGACCTAACGGCTGTTTCAGCCAACAATCGTGCCCATACACGGCACGATTATCAGCAGAAACGGCTGTGCATACACATCACGCGTCGCAGGTTGATCGCACGTGTGTATGATGGGTAAGGCTAATAGGAAATTTAGTTCAGTTCATTTCCTGTGTAATGTAATGACCTAAACTGCAATATTTTCATTAATATACAATAATATTATTGTTGATACAGCTCCTCCTCTTCTTCCCAAGATCCCCTGTGTCTGGTAGCACACACACACCCCCCCCATAGAGCCAAATCTTTATTCTGCATCAGCCCCATAGACTTAACTGGTACTTACATTACCAGCAGCAAAGGACTATGGGAAAAGAGAAGATTTTAATGGTTTTAAGGTATTTGTTAGCTTTTGAAAATGTAAAATATAACAAAATATTACATGGGAATCACCTAAGTTTCACTAATTGTTAGATTCTTATTCTCCTTTAATAACAACTATTTAAAGGGAAGTTCAGTGCAAATACGTATGCTTGTTAAGAAAAATGTTCACATTGCAATATTTTAATCTGCTCACCCAGCATTGTGTATAAATAAATGCTTCTGAAATACTGACTTCCTGTTTGCAGAGCCCCTAATAGAGACCGTTATGGTCTCAGTCCCTGGGTGGATTCAGTTGCATTAGAGAACTGAACATGTTTGAGAATATGTAAAAAACCTAGGTATGTGTAATATAAACAAAGAATTTACAAAATAATTCTATTTTCCAATGAACATCCCCTTTAATGTATCTCAAGGTCAAGAATCCATTTTAGTGTGCAAAACAAAAAAACTTGTTTATTGCCGTCTTGGACCCCCCATTCAATCTGCAATTTATTTGATTTTACTAAAAAATAATCCAGGTTATATCTCCATTTTATTTACCCCCGCCCCGATACAGTTTGATTCTACATAAGACAGAAAATCGTTCTTCCAATCCATAATATTCTACTGCAGAGTGAACAGAACGATTCCTTCCTAATATATAACCATTAGCTTTACACTATATCAACGTGACTGGATTTGGCTGGAAAGAAATTCATATTTCTGAACTTGTTTTAATTATCTTTGGTTGTATTATTTGAATCTATTTCCCAGTTATCTGGCACGGTTTAACACATAGATAATGCTCAGTACGGCTATGGATTAAATATAGATTCTAGAAATGCCATCAATTCACACATCGATTCTTTGCGCTATTATATCTCGCTAAACTATTCATCATACGGACTGTGATCTCATACTAAATACAATGGGGTTTCTTTAAGAAGCTTTAAAAATCATATTCTAGTAGATTGTTTTGTATGTAAGGGGAACTGAATGCCGTCTCTGTATCCAGATAAAACCGCACTGATGTTGGAAGATCGGTAATCGTAGTTTGCATAAAGGACTCATAACTAGGAGTAAGAGCCGCAGAAAAAAACATCTCATAACATAATCTCATATCGGGTTTGTGGCACTTCTGTTTCTCTTCAAACAATAAAAGCTTACAGGTAATCTGTTCTATTGATGAAATGGGTTATGCTGGGTAAATAAATCCCTGGATCAACAGTTAGGCAGGTAATGAGGATATTGCTAGATGGGTTGGACTGGATGGACGTATGTCTTTATTCAACCTCAAATACTACACTACACTATACTATACTGTACTATACTATACTATACAATACTATACTGTACTATACTATACTGTACTACACAATACTATACTGTACTGTACTATACTATACTACACTATACTACATTTAATACTAATTGGCCAAACTAGACTAAATAGAATGTATTTGCTACTACTATGGATTTTCCATAGAAAGACACAGGTGAAACAGGAACTGCAAAGAACAGTCATTTGATGATCCGAAGCGCAAACCAATTCAATACTTGCGTCATCCAATGACAAAGAGGAAAACATGGCCAAGAAAAGGGTAACTGATGCACAGTACATTGTAGCTAAACAGGAAATCATCCCAGGGTCCCTTGCAGTAAACAATACACAAATGTTTGTGTCAGGCTTTGCTTGTAGATGTTGCTTTTCCTTAAATGTATATGTAATACAACCCTTACCTTTCCCAGCATTCTCCCCAGGAAGTAATAATGTCTCGCAAAGGAGTCTCCAACCAACATCTGTGCGGCGGGATTGGGATACAGAAGACCTTCATTGGTGGTCTTGAAAAACCCTTGGTTAGGGTTAAATCCTGATTTCAAAAGCTCATTTAAGAACTCCCTAAAAATCCCACCTCCGTCTATTCCAGCCTCGTCCAGGCCATGAGTGTTCAGTAAATGAACACGGATTCGTTTTTTAAGGTCGGGCTCTGAAAGGGAAGAGAAAAGAAAGCTAGAGCAGAGATGTTACAGCCAAACGTCAAAACAGCCAACGCACAGCCATCTTGTTTCATAATTGCCTAGCATTTATTATACTTATTTCTCCATTTGTTCTGTATACCCTATTGCTTCAGGATAAGCATTCCCCTTTAAAATTCAACACTAAACATCAGTTTACATAAATACATAATTGTATTTTGAATACAGATGTTTTCCAGTTTGCAATAAACTTTGTTCTTACCGGTCAGAATTTTAAGCTATTTAAAACCAGTGAATCACCAGTGAGAAGTAAACTTCTACCAATACTTCTCCCCAAGAAGCTTCACTATAGGAAAGCGACAGAATCTTAAAGGGCAACTAAACTTAAAAATATGTATTTTCATCATTATAATCTATAAATAAATATGTGTAATTAGCACTTACCCGTAGGTGTGTGTGTTGCTGCATGCTTTTAATCCAGTACTTGTTTAGCTCAGGCTCAGTATCCCCCCGCCCTCTTTTAACCACTCCCCCTTCCATCTGACCAGACTTTTTTTATGAGTATGCTCAGTAATCACTATAAGGGAATTTTCCACTAACTGTCAAAAACACACGGCATATAAACTGTCAAAACTCTGTGTCAGTAGAAGCATTTATGATAATAAGGCACTTGATTGACAGCTGAAATGTAAGATGGTTTAGACTGGATATTTAATAGGGGAAAGATCAACAAAAAATGGAACAGTGATGGTTGGGAAGAATTATAGTTTCCAGTAACTTTTTTTCAGTATAGATACCCTTTAAGGGGAGGAGCAGTAAGAGTGGAAGTTACTACAGCTTGCTGTAGTAAAAAAAATGGGGGGTGCTCTAGAATAAACTTCTACTTAACTTCTAATCAAAATCACATTTTCACACATTAAATACGTTTTTCTACAAACTGAATTAGGTCTTGACCATTTTCAGGAGATAGCTTGTCATATGCATCCTCATAGATATAATTTCTTCTAATGGTGACGTTAATCCCATCTATAAAGGGTCCATCCCCTTGGACCTCCTGTTTGTCCGCATAGATAAGTCTTTGGAAGATCTGGAAAGAGAATAATAATATATATTATTACATTCCAAATGCTTTCTTTCTAGATTATAATCACCTACTGTCCTTCTCAAAATCTTTTCCAATTTTTCTTTAATCACTCTGCACCCAATTCTACCTTCCTGTGAGATCACATTGTTTTTATATATTTGCTCAGAAAGTTATTTTCATCATCAAAGAAACAGGGAGCTCCATCAAGGTTAAATAACAGCCTGCAATCTTCCCTTTAAAATGAGCCCTGAATTACATCTCTGGCTGCAGCCTGTGGGAAATTATATTGCGTTAAATCTTCAAACTTCCTGATTCCAATAGTTTGAAAGGCATCACCTGACCCTTTACCACTCACCTGTCCCTGGGGGAAAAAACAGAAAGTACCTAAACAGATTTTTTTTTTTTAAAAAAATTGACAGTTGAGAGAGGGTGCCTATTAAAGCAGGCAGAGACTGGTCACATGGCTACAAGCTGGTGAAAGCGGGAAGTTGCCCTTTAATCTCAAAGCCAGCAAAGTAATGACTGGGCAGCATGGTGGCTCAGTGGTTAGCACTGATTCCTTGCAGTGCTAAAGTCCTGAGTTCAATTCCACCCTTGGACACATCTGCAAGGAGTTTGTATGTTCTCCTCGTGCTTGGGTGGGTTTCCTCTGGGCACTCCGGTTTCCCCCCACAATCATAAAGACATACTAATAGGTTGTATGTGTCATATATGTGCTTAGATTGAAAGCTCTTCGGGGCAGGAACTGATGTGAATGTATACATGTAATTGTAAAGCACTACAGAAGATGATAACTCTATATAAATCCACAATAATAATAATAAAATCTAGTTGCTACCCTTGCTTTATCCAGAAAATAAAGTTTTCTTGTACAGGAAAATTAACTTTCCAAGCAAATACCAGAAGATACATTGCATTGTCCCAATCACAAGTGGTTTTGGAACTATTACAGAGATGGAGGATGTAATCTCCCCAGAGGGGAGTTCAGGATCTTGTAAAACGTTTGAGTGTTCCGTTCTCCTGTGTATCTCCTGTGTGAACTCTCTTGACTGCCCAATGCACCAAGCAGTCTCTTAAACATAGGTAGTTTCCAAGATTCCATGACAATACAGGCAGAATTAAGTTTCTTAGAAATGGTTTTATAGGTTAATATAAAGGGGCCCTTCCTCTTCTCATTGGATATGTTTCTTCCATTTTATTAAGACTTTCGATTCATTCATTCACTAGTACTTTTATCAGCCTTTGGGTTAAGACCAAGTATAAAACAAGTTATAATAATAATAATAAAAAAACTTTTGGTAACTTGGCCCATTTGCGTAGAACTTCACGTATCTGTACCTATTTATTAATTTATTTGGAACATGGGTGGAACAAATATCACTCAGGATTTCAAGAAGAAAAAAAATTCAAATGCGTATGTCTTTACAAATACGCATGGAGCAGGTGTTGCTGAATTCATTTCCGAACCGTATGTAAATAAAAAAAAAAGCTTAGATCGGTTACCTTGACTCTTTCCTCAAACGGAACTACAAAGGGAAGTTCTGTCAATATTGCCAACTGCCTCTCTTCAGACACGGACAATGGGGCAGGCTCCAAACCCACTGAATAAAAAGTTAGAACACAAAGTTGTTAGTTAAAAAAAAGGCTCCGTCATTTATCTGGCTTGTTTGAGTATTCGGACAGTTTACAGCAGGCGTGACAATGTTATTTATGGGATTTTTGCCTGGTTCATTTTTCCCTATGGCAAATAGACTAAAAGCATAATTCCATTTACCATATTAATCACTCTTGTAGTACGCAACCCTTGTTTGGACTTACAGGCATTCATCATCAAGGGCATTAGGACTGAGTATCTTGATTTATTGAAAAAAAGGTTTAAACAATCCCTGTCTATGTTAACTCTTATGTTAATTGTCTTTTATGGTAAAGTTTTGCAGGACTGTTTACATACTAATAAAGAAACTAACAGGGTTATTCAATAAGTTCTTAGCATTAAAAATGGTGCTAATTTTGCCCCAACCAATCAGATGTTTGCTTTCAAATGTTAAATAAGATCTGATTGGTTGGGGCAAAATTAGCACCATTTTAAACGATAAGAACTTTTATTGAATCTCCCTGAAAGTTCCATTGTTGACCACTGCAGAGAGTAAAACCAAGCAGATTTCATCTATTGCACCTTAATCTCGTAGAAATAGACATAGCTGCTTGTATCTAGAGACATTCGATGCTGGTGAATAGCATTTTCGAATTTGCAGAATTTCCAAAAAATTAGAAAATTCGAAAATCCAAAAACGGACACATAGAAGTCAATGGGGGGAAAAAATGGGGGAGTAAAATAAGGGTAAAAGCATGGTAGATGGCATTAGATTAGATTCGGTAACCCTCGAAATTAGCCTTCTATATTCGGTAACCCTCAAAATTACCCTTCTATATTCAGTATAAACATAGAAAAGATAATCAATGCACATTCCTAGGCCCCATACACTATCATATCATCTGCACACTGGCATACATTATAAACATAGAAAAGATAATCAATGCACATTCCTAGGCCCCATACAAGGTTTAGGATAGACAGATAGACAGACAGTAGATAGATGTAGATAGATGTAGATAGACAGACAGACTGGTGTGTAGAGGTTTAGGATAGACAGATAGACAGACAGTAGATAGATGTAGATAGACAGACAGACAGGTGTTGTGTAGAGGTTTAGGATAGACAGATAGACAGACAGAGATTTATCATATATAGATATATAGATATCATATATGATAAATCTACCCTTACATCCTACCTATCTGGTAACCAGCACAGTATATGGTATCTATATATCTATATATGATAAATCTACCCTTACATCCTACCTATCTGGTAACCAGCACAATTGCACTGCATATGTCTGACTCCAGCACTTATACCCATTCCATTGTATCTGTATGTTACCCACCTAACTAGATTGTATGCTCTACGGGGCAGGGACCTCCTCTTTCTCTTGTGGCAAAGCTCTAGCACATACATACATACAGAATGTATCAGTACAAGGTGGCGCAAACTGGGCATGTCTGGACCACTGGGAGAGAATTGGGGAAAAGTACTTTTTTTTTTGGTTAGGAAATACTTGGATAATCAAGTGACAAATTTCTATGCTACTGAGCAGAAAGACTAGCACTATATAATTATAATCAGTCACTGCTTGGTTATTATGTTACAAGTGTTTTAAACAATCAGGGAGATTCAATAAAAGTTCTTATTGTTAAAATAAAGTGCTAATTTTGCCCAAACCAATCTGCTGTTAGCTTTCAAATGTTAAATAAGATCTGATTGGTTGGGGCAAAATTAGCGCCATTTTTAATAAGTAAGTTTCTTTAAACTTTAAATTGAAATGCAATATACTTCTGTCTACTCTAACACAGTAAATATGTATACAGGACAGAAAGGAACAAGATTTATATGGTATATTGTTTAATACTATTAAGGAGGGTTATACCTGTAACATATCCAATTACCCCTTTTTACATCTACTGTCCACAGTTACTGACCAATGACCTTACACCACAGTAACTATGTATACAGGGACAGAATGGAACAAGGATTATATGGTATATTGTTAGATATAATGAGGGTATACCTGTAACATCTCCCATTAACCCCTTTATTCCATCTACTGTACACAGTACTGACCACTGACTTACACACAGGTACTTGTATTACAGGGACAGACTGGAACAAGAATTTTATAGGATAATATTGTTTATACTTATAATGATGGTGATACTGTAACATATCAATTAAACCACTTTATTACATATACTGACCAGGTATGACACTGACCTTACAACAGTTACTATGTATAAGGGACAGAAAGGAACAAGGATTATATGGTAATATTGTTTCTACTATACTGAGGGTTATACCTGTAACCTATCAATTAACCCATTATTACATCTACGTCCACAGTACTGACCACTGACCTTACACACAGTAACTATGTATACGGGACAGAAAGGAACAAGGATTGATATGGTTATATTGTTATATACTATATGAGGGTTCTACCGTGTGTAACATATCAATTAACCCCTTGATTACATTATGTCCACAGACTGGACCACTGACCTTAACCAGTAACTAGGTATACAGGACAGAAAGGAACAATGATTTAGATGGTAATATTGTTTATTTACTTACTATATGAGGGTTATACCTGTACAAATATCAATTAACCCTTTATTAACATCTACGTCCACAGTTTAGACCACTGACCCCTTACACACAGTAACTATGTATACAGGGACAGAATGGAACCAGGATTTATATGGTAATATGGTTTATACATAATGAGGGTTATACCTGTTGGAAACATATCAATTAACCCTTTATTACATCTACGTCCACCGTAAAGACCACTGACCTTACACACAGTAACTATGTATACAGGGACAGAAAGGAAACAGGATTTATATGGTAATATTGTTTATACTATAATGAGGGTTAATACCTGTAAAATATCAATTAACCCCTTTATTACATCTACTGTCCACAGTTACTGACCCACTGACCTTACACCCACAGTAAACTATGTTATACAGGGACCAGAAAGGAACAAGGTATTTATATGGTCATATTGTTTACTATAATGAGGGTTATACCTGGAACATATCAATTAACCCTTTATTAATCTACGTCCACAGTACTGACCACTGACCTTAACACAGTAACTATGTATGAAGGGACGAAAGGAACAATGATTATATGTAATATGTTTATCTATAATGGGGTTATACTGTAATATATCATTTAACCCTTATTACATCTACTGTCCACAGTATGACCACTGACCTTTACAACAGTAACTATGTATACAGGACAGAAAGGCACAAGGATTTATATGGTAATATTGTTATACTATAATGAGGGTTATACCTGTAACATATCAGATTAACCCTTTATACATCTACTGTCCACAGTACTGACCACTGACCTTACACACAGTAGTAAACTATGATAGTAAGGGACAGAAGGAACAAGGATTTATATGGTTAATATGTTTATACTTATAATGAGGGTTTAGACTGTAATATATTTATTTAACCCTTTATTACATTACGTGTACACAGGAACTGGACCACTGACCATTACACACAGTAACTATTATACAGGGACAAAAACCAAAAAGGGAACAATGATTTATATTGGTAATAGTGTTTATACTATAATGAGGTTATACCTGTAACATATCAATTAACCCCTGTATTACATCTACGTCCACAGTAATGACCACTGACCTTACACACAGAAACTATGTATACAGGGACAGAAAGGGAACAAGGATTTATAGGTAATATTGTTTATACTATAATGAGGGTTAACCTGTAAATATCATTTAACCCCTTTTATACATCTATGTCCACAGTATGACACTGACCTTACACACAGTAACTATGTATAACAGGGAACAAAAGGAACAAGGATTTATATGGGTAATAGTGTTTATACTATAATGAGGGTTTATACTGTAAACATATTCAATTGCACCATTTATACATCTACTGTCCACAGTACTGACCACGAACCTTACACACAGACTATTGTATACAGGGACAGAAAGAACAAGGATTATATGAGTAAATTGTTTAGATATATGAGGGTTAACCTGTAACATAGCAATTAACCCCGTTATTACATCTACTGTCCACAGTAACTGACCCACTGACATTCACACAGTAACTATGTATACAGGGACCGAATAGAACAAGGATTTATAGGGTAATATGTTATACTATAATGAGGGTTATTACCTGTAACATATCAATTAACCCCTTTATTACATTACTGTCCACAGTACTGACCACTGACCTTACAACACTGTAACTATGTCAGGGACAGAAAGAACAAGATTTATATGAGTAATATTGTTTATATTAATGATGGTTATACTGTAACAATCATTAACCCCTTTATTACATGCTACTGTCCACAGTACGAACCACTGACCTTACCACACAGAACTAGTATACAGGGACAGAAAGGAACACAAGGATTTATATGGTAATATTGTTTAACTTAATGAGGGTTATACTGTACATATCAATTAACCCCTTTATGACATCTATGTCCAAGTACTGCCACTGACCTCCACACAGTAACTAGTATCAGGAGCAGAAAGGAACAGGATTTATTTATGGTAATATTGTTATACTAGATGGGGTTTATACCTGTACATATCAATTAACCCTTTATTACATCTATGTCCACAATACTGACCACGACCTTCCACCACAGTAACGATGTATGTATACAGGGATAGAAAGGAAACAAGGATTTATATGGTATATTGTTTCTACTATAATGAGGGTTATTACTTGTAATAATAAATAACCCCTTTATGAAATTACGTCCACAGTACTGAACACTGAACTTACACACAGTAACTAGTATGACAGGGACAGAAAGGAGCAAGGATTATATGGTGGTAACATTGTTTATACTCTAATGAGGGTAACTGTACACATGACCAATTACCCTTATCTACATTACTGCCCCAGTTTACCTGACCACTGACCTTGCCACACAGTAACTGTATACAGGCGACAGAAAGGACAAGGAATTTTATATTGGTAATATTGTTATACTATAATGAGGGTTTATACCTTTAACATATCAATTAACCCCGTTATTACATCTACTGTCCACAGTCTGAACCACTGACCGTACACACAGTAACTATGTCTACAGGGACAGAAAGGAAAAGGATTTATATGGTAATATTGTTTATACTATAATGAGGGGGTTATTACTGTAACATATCATTAACCTTTATAACATCTACTGTCCACAGTCTGACCACTGACCTTACAAACAGTAACTATTATACAGGACAGAAGGGAAAAGATTTATATGGTAATAATGTTATACTATAATTGAGGTTATACCTGTAACATATCAATTAACCCTTTATTACTCTACTGCCCACAGTACGACCACTGACCTTCACAAAGTAATATGTATTACAGGGACAGAAAGCGAACAAGGATTATATGGAATATTGTTTATAATATATGAGGTTAACTGAACATATCAATTACCCCTTTTTAAATCTAATGTCCACAGTACTGACCACTGACCTTACACACAGTAAATATGTATACAGGGACAGAAAGGAAACCCCCCCCAAAAGGGATTTATATGTAATATGTTATACTATAATAGGGTTATACTTAACCTATAAATTAACCATTTATAACATCTCCTGTCCAAAGTATGACCAATGACCTTACAAACAGTAACTATGTATACAGGGACAGAACGGAACAAGGATTATATGGTTAATATTGTTTAAAATAATGAGGGTTTATACCTGTAACATTCAATTAACCCTTTATTACATCTACTGCCACAGTATGACCACTGACCTTACCCACAGAATTATGTATAAAGGGGACAGAAAGAACAAGGATTATATGGTAATATTGGTTTTATGCTAAAATGAGGGTATACCTGTAACAATCAATTAACCCATTTATTTACCTCTATGTCCACAGTACTGACCACTGACTACACACAGTACACTATGTATACAGGGACCAGAAAGGAACAGGATTTATATGGTACTATTGTGATACTATAATGAGGGTTATACGGCTATAAACATACAATTAACCTTATCGTCTTACGTCCACAGTACTGACCAATGACTTACACACAGTTACAGTATACAGGGGACAGAGAAGGACCAAGGATTTATTGGTAATATTGTTTATACTATAATGGAGGGTTATACTGTAAAATATCAATTAAACCCTTTATTACATCTACTGTCCACAGTACTGACCAGTCTGCCTTACCACAGTAAAACTATGTATACAGGGACAGAGAGGAACAAGGATTTATATGGTAATATTGTTATACTATAATGAGGTTAACCTGTACATATCAATAACCCCGTTCGTACATCTACTGTCCACGTACTGACACTGACCTTACACACAGTGAACTATGTTATACAGGGACAGAAAGGCAACAAGGATTATTGGTAATATGTTTCTATAACGTATAATGAGGGTTATACCTTGTAACATATCAATAACCCCTTTATTACATCTACTGTCCCCGTACTTACCACTGACCTTACACCAGTAAACTATGTGTACAGGGACAGAAAGGAACAAGGATTTAATTTTAGGGTAATATTGTTTATTTATACATACTGAGGGTTATACCTGTAACATATCAATAACCCTTTATTAAATCTATATCCACAGTACTGACCACTGACCTTACACACAGTTACTATGGTATACAGGGCAGAAAGGAACAAGGATTTTATTATGGTAATATTGTTTATTACGATAATGGGGTTATACCTGTAACATATCAATAACCCCTTTATTACATCTACTGTCCAACTACTGACAACTGACCTTACACACGTAACTATGTATACAGGGACAGAAAGGAACAAGGATTATATGGTTAATATTGTTTATACTATAATGAGGGTTATTACTGTAACATATCAATTAACCATTATGACATCTACGTCCCACAGTACTGAACACGGACCTTTACAACAGTACCTATGTATACGGGACAGAAAGGAACAAGGATTTATATGGTAAATATTTGTATACATAATGAGGGTTATACCTGTAAACATATCATTAACCCCTGTATTAATCTTATGTGCCTCATAAGTTATATGCTCAGTGGAAAACTCCTGATAACATCTAAATATCCTTGAGGTTTATATTAAAAGGAGGAGGTCCATAAAGGGGTTAAGGAGATATAATGAATTTATACTCCTAAACATGTGATTGGCCTATACAGGAGGACGTAGCTAAAATGCTGGCGGTTGCCTGAAAACTCACACTATCCTGTTAATCTTTAGGGGAAACGGCTAATATGATAGTAATGGTGGAAAGTTTAACATGGCGTCCTGCTGTGGGGGGATTACTCTCATTTCTGTTATTTGGAGGGTAGTTCCCTGTAAATGTGATATTTGCCAACTTCTCTATATTTCCATTCGGTCTCTGTTTATCATTTCTATTTCGTTTTATTTAGGAAAAATCGTTGTTTGTGTATGCGAATGCGTCCATAAGGTCCCGTCACTTTATATAATACGTCCTATAAATGTCAGGTGTGCAGATTTGTCATTTACCAAGGACGGGGGGGTGAGGAGAAAAACATTGCCATATTATTGTATAATGTTCAGCTATAAAAGGTAAGTTTCACCATGTAAAACTCTCCGGAATCTAAAGGAGACGTATGTTTAAAATGTCTTATTCTCGTTAGTCATTAAACTAATGGCCCATTAGGAAACGGGGGTCGGTTATTATAAAGTAAGTTAGTGGAGTATATAGAAAATTACACGTTATATCAGTGGTTTTTATACTGCGGAACCCTTGAACCTATTCTTCATGGCCGGGGGCATCCCAAAATATACTAACATTAATATCAACGTTTCCTTGATATCTTTATTATTAGTCATCAATTCATCGAAAAACAATAGGGAGATTCAATAAAAGTTCTTATCGTAAAATGGTGCTAATTTTGCCCAACCAATCAGATTTTAGTTTCAAATGTTAAATACGAACTTATGGGTGGGGGCAACAACTAGCACATTTTTAACGATAGACTTTTATTGATTAACCCTGATAATTCATACAAACATAACACGCAGACTAGTATGTCTTCATTAATATATCTAACACACCCCCGGTTGGGAATATCTGTGTTTAAAAGGAGTGAGGGCCCCAAGTTCGGCTTTACTCGTTCGCGAAACGGCGAACGCAGTTTTCCGGTTTTTTCCGCCTTTCCGAAACTTTTCCAAACGAGAATGAAGGATTTTGTATTTTCGCAGAATCCCTCGTATTTTCGAATTGTAAAGTTTATAATGGGTCCGCTCGCGGATTTTCGAAATTTTCCGAAAATTTCGATCCACGAGCGGACAGGATTTGTGGAAGTTTTCGGCACATCTCTAGTTAAAAGGCCGTGGTCCCCCTCCCTCAGTAAAATCATACTACCTTGGTAATGTTAAGTATGTATAATAGGAGAATCAACAACCTCCCCATAGTAAAATATAAGGATTAGTAGTAGTTACCTGCCCGGTATATGGCTATAGGAAACTCCATCTGATATTTACATTTATTTATTATTATTGTAGACCTGTGTTAGGTAATAATTATTCTGAAACTTTACATTATTAAATGGCATCAGGATACAAAGAGTTATTTTATACACAGAGTGAGTGGCCCTCGTCGTAGTGGGTCTCTACTAACCATGTGATACCTCTAATAAGATCTTAACTGGAAGGACAATGTTCTGATTGTGGGATTCATGTTATCTTATCATAGGAGGGGTGCCCAGAGTAACAAGGTTGGGTTGGTTAAACCCCACCGGAAACTCAGAAGCACCCAGTTCCCTCGTTGAGCATTCATTCTGCTATGATGGTTAATTGGCTGATCTCAAAAGCACATTTTCATGGAAGGTCAAGACAGAACTAGCATGGAATTTGTAGTAAAGTTTAAAAAGGCACCCAAAAACCTCCAAGTCTGATGGCCTTATGCTGTTAATTTCCACGTTGCACCGCCAGGTTGAAGCATTACTGAACATGACTTGAAGGGTAGTGTCCAGAACACAACGTTCCTCCAAGTCATTTTGTGTTATAGGCATTCCATCGCCGAGTAACTGGGAGAAGTAGAAACATGCATGGACTTGATAAATATTAGCGACAAGGTATTGTAACACAAACATGTGAATGTGTTCATACCTTACCTCACAATTGTCATTGCGCAGGTTTAATGAGAGTGACATCACCAAGCACCAGAGGATGTGGTTGTTGTTGACTATATATTAAATATAATTGTATGGTGGGGAAAATATTTGTTGCGGGTATAGTTCAAAAACACCTGTATATTAAAACAACTGTCCAGCAGAGCAAAAATGTAATTGGCCGTCATGAAAGGCTTCATGGCAGCAAACGATACCTGCTGTATTTTCTATTCTTTAATTATATGATGTTCCATCTCTTGGCTTTTAGCTTGGGGAAAACATCTGGCGCACGTTAATAGAATTTATGAGTGACAGTGTTGTAAAGGGACCCCAGGTGGAGGAACAAAATCATTTTGAAAAAAAACAAGGAGATTTTATAGGTGGCCTATACAGGGAATAAGTTTTAATCCGTCATAAAAGTATTTATCCCAAAACGACACTTTCAGTATTTATCCAGAAACATTGCATTTCATCGTCACATAAGAGATTCAGATTCTATTCCGGGAGCCATCTTTTATAGCATACGCCTTCAGTTTGTCCTAATAGGAAATCATTGATTAGAGCTTTTGTAAAAGGAAACGTTCCCTTATTATTGCGTTCATAAATATTACGGATCGGGAGAGGTTTCTTCTTTCTGTAGTTTAGCGATTATTGTATTTACCCTTAGATGGACTATTATATAGAGACAGAGCTCCACTACAAGCGGCTGAACTCCATAGGCAGAATCAAACTTCTATGATAAACTAAGCGCCTTATTATCAGGACTCCGTCCGCAGTTTTACTGTGTAACTGGAATGGCGGACAGTTGAATGTGTGCATTGCATGGTGGATAATTCCCTCTCCCCATTGCTGCCTCAAAGTTATTACCTGAGCATGCTTCACTTCAGAGAGTCAGATCAGAGGAAGAAGAAGGAGTCGGTAGCCAGAGGGAGAGCCTGAGCAAGCCAGTAATGGATTGAAGGGTACCCAAGTTAATGAAAGATAAAGACAAAGCAGTCTTTTTAGTATAAACAATCTCCATTTGTCCCCATATTAACATATATATTGGGCAATGGTGGGCGATGGCATGATCCCGTAGTTTATTTAGTATAACTTCCATACATTTAAATACCCAACCTAAATACCCAAACACTGACTGTAACACCATAACCTCCTAAATAGCAAAAGCTCTGGCGAAAGAGTCGAGCAGAGAACAGCCCTGAAATGACCCCCCAAATTAACCTGATTTACAAGCAGTGCAAGGCATTATTGCTTGAGATTTATTCTAGAATATTTATGGTATCTATCCTGTAACGGTATTTCCAGTCAGTGTTTAGTTTGTGATGCAAGCTAAAGAGGCGCGTATATAACATCGTCCTAAGGAATGGAACATTGATTGCATAAGTAGGGCTTATATTATGGCTTCTGCCAAGTAATAAAAGGTTATGAGTTACATTAACACAGACCCACTGGTTGTATATATTCCCCTTTCTGATGGGGCAAAGCAATGTTATTACTGAGAATAAACAGTCCAAAATATGTCAAGGGTCCTCTGTCAATTCACAGAAAAACAGCAATTATATGTACAAGATACACAGTAGATAGACGACATTAAAAGGTGATAGAAAGGCGGACAGATAGGAGAGACGAACAGAGATATTAAAGATAGACAGGACATTGCATACAGATAGAATAGATAGGAAAGTATAATAGATATACAGACAGTATAATAGCTCAAGATAGATAGAAGAGGATAGATAGATAGATAGATAGGATAGATAATAGAAGATAGATAGATAGCTAGATAATAAATAGAAGCTAGATAGATAAAGTTAGATAGATAGATAGATAAGATAGATAGATAGATAGATGATAGATAGATAGTAGATAGATAGATAGAAGATAGATAGATAGTAGAGATGATAGAAGATAAATATAGTAGATAGAGTTAGATATAGATAGATGATAGATAGATCAGATAGATCGATATAGATAGAGATAATAGCTAGAAGAAAGATAGATAGATAGATAAGAAATAGATAGATAGATAGATAGATAGATAGATAGATAGATAGAGATAGATAGATAGAAGATAGAAGATAATAGATAGATAGATAGATAGATAGATAGAAAAATAAAAAGATTAGATAATACATAGAGATAGATGGTGAGATATAGATAGATAGCTAGATAGAAGATTACATATAGATAGGTAGATATAGATGAGATACAGAGATAGATAGATAGATGATAGATAGATAATAGATAGATATAGAGATAGAAAGATATAGTAGATAAGAGATAGTAGGAAAATAGGTTAGATAAGAGATAGATAGATAAATAGGTAGATACGAAGATTAGACAGCAGATCAGATAATAGATAGATAGAGACGATACATAAGACAGGTACAATAGATAGATAGATAGATAGATCGAAGCTAGATACCTCCTAGACAGACACACAGTATAATAAATTAGATAAGAATAGATTTATGATTGATTGATAGACAATTATAGAATAGATCGATAGATAGATAGATAGATAGATAGATAATAATTTGATATTTTTATAGATAGATATAGATAGATAGATAGAAGATAGATAGATAGATAGACGTAGGAGACAGTAAAGGTGTTTGTGTAGAGGTTTAAGATAGACAGACAGATAGAAAGATAGACCATATAATAGACCAGACAGGTGTGTTGAGGTTTAGGATAGGGACAGATAGAATGATAGACAGAAGACAGTAAAGAGATAGAAGTGATGGATAGACATAAACAGACAGTCGAAGATAGGTGTTGTGTTAAGGTTTAGGACAGGATCAGATAATACAAACAAGGAACGGAGTAGAATAGATTAAGATAGACATACAGTATAATAATCAGACGACAGAGATACACAGACAGACGGGCTAGACAGATAGGCTTGGTAGAGGTGTAGGAAAGGGACCGGACCTTAAGACAGACAGACAGTGGAGAGAGTAAATAGATAGGACAGAAAATTTCATAGACAGATAGATAGTAGATAGATAGACAGAGTAATAGATGTAGATAGACTGACAGTATAATAGAAGACTGTAGATAGGCATGTGAAGGCTAGATAGCGATGTTACAAGACAGACTGTAGATAGATGTAAATAGACAGCAGACAGTAGAACCCAGACCGACAGTGGATAAATAGCGAGGATAGGCTTGGGGTGTAGAGGTTTAGGATAGACCAGAACGTTAAGACAGTAAGACATTAGCTAGATGTAGATAGACAGACAAATTAATAGAATGACCGACAGAGAATGACAGACATATAATAGAAAGACAGACAGAAGTTAGCTAGCTTGTGTAGAGGTTAGGATATACAGAGAGACAGACAGTACATAAGATGTGATAGATAGACAGACAGTGACAGACTGGAGTGTGTAGAGGTTTAGGATAGACAGACAGTAGATATAGTAGATAGATAGCCAGACAGTAGACAGGAATGTGTGTAGAGGTTTAGGATAGGACAGATCGCAGACAGTAGAGATGTAGTAGACAGACAGACAGGGTTGTGGAGGTTAGGCTAGACAGATCATATAACAACACATCAACATCAACACCCAATAACACCAAACACCCACATTAACCTAAAAACCACCATCCATACATCACACACAAAACACATACCCCAACCATCCAAAAAAACAAAACAACATTACAAACATACACAGCATAACAAACAACAAACAACCAACCATAACAAACAATCACAGTAGATATATGTAGATAGATAGACAGGCAGTAGACAGGGGACTGGTGTGTAGGGTTTGGATAGACAGATGACAGACAGTAGATAGATGTAGATAGATGTGTAGATAGGACAGACAGAATAGGTGTGAGAGGTTAGGATAGACAGATTAGACGACAAGTAGATAGACGATGTAGATTAAGACAGACAGACAGTTGTTGTGTAGGGTTTAGGATAGACAGATAGACAGACAGGTAGATAGATGAAGATAGACAGACAGACAGGTGTTGTGTAGAGGTTTAGGATAACAGATAGACCGACAGTAGAGATGTAGATAGACAGACAGATGGTGTTGTGTAGAGGTTTTTAGGATGATAGACAGAAGAAGACAGTTAGATAGATGTAGATAGACAGACGACAGGTGTTGTGTCGGGTTTAGGATGAAGATAGGACAGACAGTAGATAGATGTAGATAGACAGGACAGGTGTGTGTAGAGGTTTTAGGATAGACAGATAGAAGACAGTAGATAGATGTAGATAGACAGACCAGACTGGGGTTGTGTAGTAGAGGTTTAGGATAGACAGGATAGACAGACAGTAGTAGATTGTAGATAGACAGACAGGTGTTGTGTAGAGGTTTAGGATAGACAGATAGCCAGACAGAGATAGATGTAGATAGACAGACAGGACGGTGTTGTGTAGAAGGTTTAGGATGGGAAAGATAGACGACGTAGATAGCTGTAGATAGACAGACCAGACAGGGGAGTTGTGTAGAGGTTAGGATAGACAGATAGACAGGACAGTAGATAGATGTAGATAGAACCGACAAGACAGGTGTTGTGTAAGAGGTTTTAGGAGTAGACAAGATAGAAGATCAGTAGATAGATGTAGATAGACAGAAGACAGGTGTTGTGTAGAGTTTAGGACGACAATGACAGCAGTAGGATAGATGTAGATAGACAGGAGACAGGTGTTTTGTGTAGAGGTTTCGGATAGACAGATAGACAGGACAGTAGACTAGATGTAGATAGACAGACAGGACAGGTTGTGTAGAGGTTTAGGATAGGACAGATAGACGACAGTAGATAGATTAGATCGGAACAGACAGACAGGGTTGTGTAGAGTTAGGATAGACAGATAGACAGACCGTAGATAGATGTAGAAGATAGACCAGACAGGTGTTGTTAGAGGTTTAGGATAGCCAGATAGACAGACAGTAGATAGATGTAGATAGACAGGACAGGAAAGTGTTGTGTAGAGGTTTAGGAGAGACAGATAGCACAGACAGTAGATAGATGTAGATAGACAGACAGCAGGTGTGTGTGAGGTTTTAGGATAGAAGATAGACAGACAGTAGATAGATGTAGAAGACAGGACAGATGGGTTGTGTAGAGGTTTAGGATAGACAGCTAGACAGACAGTAGATAGATGTAGTAGATAGGACAGACAGACCAGATGTTGTGTAGAGGTTAGGATAGGACAGATAGACAGACAGGTAGATAGATGTAGATAGACAGACAGCCAGGTGTTGTGTAGAGGGTTAGGATAGAACAGATAGCCCGACAGTTAGATAGAGAGATAGACAGACGGACAGTTGTTGTGTGAGAGGTGTAGGATAGACAGATATGCAGACAGTAGATAGATGTAGATAGAAAGGAAAGACAGGGTTGTGGTAGAGGTTAGGATAGACAGATAGAAAGACAGTAGATAGATGTGATAGACAGCAGACAGGTGTTGTTGTAGAGGTTTAGATTAGACAGATAAGCCAAGACAGAGATAGTGATGTAGATGACAGGAACAGGGACAGGTGTCTGTGTGAGTTTAGGTAGACAGATAGACAGACAGTCGAAGAGTAGATAGACAGACAGAATGGTGTTGTTGTAGAGTTATAGGATAGGTAGACAGATCGGACAGACAGTAGATAGATGTAGATAGCCAGAAGACTGTGTGTAGAGGGTAGGATAAGACAGATAGACAAGACAGTAGATAGATGTAGATAGACCAGAAACAGGTGTTGGTAGGGTTTAGGATAGAAGATAGAAGCCAGTAGATCGATGTAGATAGACGACAGACAGGTTGTTTGTCGAGGTTGAGGATAGACAGATAGACGACAGTAGATAGATGAGATAGACAGACAGCTGGTGTTGTGTAGAGGTTAGGATAGACAGATAGACAGGACGAGTAGATAGATTGTAGATTGAAAGACAGACAGTGTTGTGTAGAGTTAGGATAGACAGATAGACAGACAGAGATAGATTAGATAGGACAGACGTCAGGGTGTGTGTAGAGGGATGAGAGGAGCGTCTCAAATAACTGATACCAGATAATTTAGACTGCGTTGACACACTGTGTAGGGACAAGGGATCATGACATGTTATCACCTGAGGAATAAAATACACAATAGCCACTAGTTTATGTCCCAATTCACAGAATCACAGGCCTTGGTCCTACAAAATGGCTGCTTGGGCAATACTGATGGATTACAGGGATCAGGGGGGATCAGCTATACACTGAAGCAAAGCCTAAAAATGAAGGGGGTCACAGAGAAGGTCAGCCAATTACAGGAAAACTCTACAACAGAACTGGGAAACAGGAGATGTTCCCGTGTTGTCCATGTAAACAGGACAATTAAAAGCATGATGATTTACATCGAGATAGAGACAATTACATAATGATGATTACATCATAGATAGAGGCAATTACCTCACAAACACTTTCTGGAGAGATCAGTGGGAACTTTAGTATTGGTGACTGCACGACTCTCATTGGATCAAAACATTCAATCACTTCGCTCTGCTGCTCTACGTATATTTCCTCCCAGTCTCCCCATATGTTCCCTGCCCTCCCTTCCGCTCATCACATAAAACCAGCTCTGTACAGGACCCCCCATTCACACTGCTTTCCTCTAAAATTTTCTATCTCGTAGCTCCCATCCCTGTATTCTATTCCCCTCTCATTACTGTCAAGAAACTAGCAAGGTTTAATTCTACCCTACATCCACCTATCTAGGTAACCAGCCAGTATATAGGATCATATACTATATATGATAAATCTACCCTTACTACTACCTCTGTAACCAGCACAGTATATTGTATCTATATATCTAATATGATAATCTACCCTATCACCTATCCCGGTAACCAGCACGGTATAATGTATCTATATATCTATATAGATAAATCTACCCTTACATCCTACCTTCCGGTAACAGCACGGTAATATGGTACTATATATCTAATATGATAAATCTACCTTACATCCTACCTATCCGGTAACCAGCACGGTATATGGTATCTATATATATATATATATGATAAATCTACCCTTAAATCCTACCTATCGGTAACCAGCACGGTATATGGTATCTATATATCTATATATGATAATCACCCTTCCATCTACCTATCGGTAAACCAGCACAGTATATGGTATCTATATATCTATATGATAATCACCTTAATCTACCTAGGTAACCAGCACAGTAATATACCTAATATGATAAATCTACCTACTTATTACATCCACCTATCGGTAACCAGCACAGTAGATGATATCTATATGTGATAAATCTAACCTTACATCCTACCTATCTCCGGTAACCAGCACAGTATATTTGGTATCATATCTATATATGATAAATACCCTTACTCCTACCTATCCGGTAACCAGCACGTATATGGTATCTATATATCTTATATGTAAATCTACCCTTACATCCTACCTATCCGTAACCAGCACAGTATATGGTATCTATATATTATATATGATAATCTACCTACATCCTACCTATCCGGTAACAGCACAGTAATGGTATATATATCTATATGATAAATCTACCCTTAATTCTACCTATCTGGTAACCAGCACAGTATATGGTCTATAACTAGATAATCTACAACTTACATCCTACCTATCTGGTAACCAGCACGTATATGGTATCTATATATCTTATATGATAATCTACCCTTACATCCTACCTATCTGGTAACCAGCACAGTATATGTATCTATATATCTATATATGATAAATCTACCCTTACATCCTACCTATCTGTAACCAGCACAGTATATGTATCTATATATCTATATATGAAAATCTACCCTTACATCCTAACTATCGGTACAGCACGTTATGGTATCTATATATCTATGATATGATAATCTACCCTTACATCTACCTATCCGGTAAACAGCACAGTATATGGTATCTATATATCTATAATGATAAATCTACCCTTACACCTCCTATCCGGTACACCAGCAGTATATGGTATCTATATGATAAATCTACCCTACATCCTACCTTCCGGTAACCAGCACGTATATGGTATCATCTAATCTATATTGAAAATCTACCCTTACCATCCTACCTATCGGTAACCAGCACGTATATGTATCTATATATCTATATGATAAATCTACCCTTACATCCTACCTATATGGTAACCAGCACAGTATATGTATCTATATATATCATATGATAAATCTACCCTTACACCACTACTATCGGTTAACCAGCACAAGTATATGTATCTATATATCTATATTGATAAATCTACCCTTACATAATCCTACCTATCCGGTAACCAGCACGTATATGGTATCTATTATCTATATGATTAATCTACCTTACATCCTACCTATCTTTAACCAGCACAAGTATATGTATCTATTATCTATATATGATAAATCTACCCTTACATCCACCTATCGGTAACCAGCACAGTATATGATATCTAATATATCTATATGATAATCTACCTTACATCCTACCTATCTGTAACCAAGCCAGTATATATATCTATATATCTATATATGATAAATCTACCCTTACATCCTACCTATCTGTAACCAGCACATATATGTATCTATATATCTATATATGTAAATACCCTTACATCCTACCTATCCGGTAACCAGCACGTATATGGTATCTATATATCTATATATGATAATCTACCCTTAATCCTACCTATCGTACCAGCACAGTATATGGTATCTATATATCTATATAGATAATCTACCTTACATCCTACCTATCGGTAACCAGCACATATAGGTATCTATATATCTATATATGATAAATTACCCTTACATCCTACCTATCCGGTAAACCAGCACGTATATGGTATCTATATATCTCTTATGATAAATCTACCCTTACATCCTACTATCCGGTAACCAGCACAGTATATGGTATCTATATATGATATAAATCTACCCTTACATCCTACCTATCGGTAACCAGCACGTATATGGTATTCTATATCTATATATGATAATCAACCCTTACATCCTACCTATCCGGTAACCAGACAGTATATGGTATCTATATATCATATTGATAAATCTACCCTTAATCCTACCTATCGGTAACCAGCACGTATATGATCTATATATCTATATATGATAAATCTACCCTACAATCCTACCTATCCGGTAACCAGCACAGTATATGGTATCTATATATCTATTATGATAAATCTACCTACATCCTACCTATCCGGTAACCAGACAGTATATGGTATCTATATATCTATATATGATAAATCTACCCTTACATCCTCACTCCGGTAACCAGCACAGTATATGTATCTAATATGATAAATCTATACCCTTACATCCTACCATTCCGGTAACCAGCACAGTATGGTATCTCTATATCTATATATGATAAATCACCTTACATCCTACCTATCCGTAACCCAACCAGTATATGGTATCTATATATCTCTATATGATAAATCACCCTACATCCTACCTATCTGGTAACCAGCACAGTATATGGTATCTAATATGATAATCTATATATCTAATCCTTACATCCTACCATCTGGTAACACAGCACAGTATATGGTATTCTACTATATGATAAATCTACTTAATCCTACCAATCCTGGTAACCAGCACGATATGATATGTATCTATATATCTATATATATATCTCCTTACATCCACCTATCCGGTAACCAGCACGTATATGGTATCTATATACTCTATATATGATAAATCTACCCTTACATCCTACTATCGCGTAACCAGCACGTATATGGTATCTAATATCTATATTGATAAATACTACCCTTACATCCTACCTATCCGGTACACCGCACAGTATATGGTATCTATCTATCTATATATGATAAATCTCTACCCTTACATCCTACCTATCTGGTAACCAGCACCGTATATGGTACCTATATCTATATATGAGTAAAATCCACCTTACATCCTAACCTATCGGTAACCGACACAGTATATGAATCTATAATCTATATATGATAAACTACCCTATCCTTACCTATCCGGTAACCAGCACAGTATATGGTATCTATATATCTATATATATGATAAATCTACCCTTACATCCTACCTATCGGTAACCACCAGTACATTATGGTATCTATATATCTATGAATAAATCTACCCTTACATCTACCTATCGGTAAACAGCACAGTATATGGTACTATATATCTATATATGATAAATTACCCTTACATCCTACCTATCGTAACCAGCACAGTATATGGTAACTAGATATCTATATATGATAAATCATACCCTTACATCCTACCTATTGGTAACCAGCACAGTATATGATATCTATATATCTATATATGATAAACTACCCTTACATCCTACCTATTGGAACCAGCACAGTATATGGTTACTATATATCTATATATGATAAATCTACCCTTACATCCTACCTATCTGGTAACTCAGCACAGTATATGGTATCTATATATCAATATGAAAAATCTTACCTACATCCTACCTATCCGGTAACCAGCACAGTATATGGTCTATATATCTATATGATAAATTACCCTTACATACCCTATCCGGTAACCAGCACGAGTATATGGTAATATATCTATATATGATAAATCTACCCTTACATCATACCTATCTGGTAACCAACAAGTATATGGTACTATATATCTATATGTAAATTACCCTACATCCCCTATCCGGTAACGCAAGTAATGGTATACAAAAACCCACACCTATTCAATTTCTATATATGATAAATCTACCCTTACATCCTACCTATCTGGTAACCAACATAATGGTACTTCTATATATCTATATATGTAAAATCTACTCCTTACATCCTACCTATCCGGTAACCAGCACCTTATATGGTTCTATATATCTATATTGATAAATCTACCCTTACATCCTACCTATCCGTAACCAGCACGGAATGGTATCTATAATCTATATATGATAAATCTACCCTAATCCTACCTATCGGTAACCAGCACAGTATATGGTATCTATATATCTCTATATGATAAATTACCCTTACATCCTACCATCTGGTAACCAGCACAGTATATGACTACTTCTATATATGATAAATCTACCCTTACATCCACCTATCTGGTAAACCAGCACACAGTATATGATATCTATATCTATATATGATAAATCTACCCTTACATCTACCTATCTGGTAACCAGCACGTAATGGTATTATATCTATAAATGATAATCTACCTTACATCACTACAATTGGTAACCAGCACAGTATATGATATCTATATATCTATATGATAAATCTACCCTTACATCCTACCTATTGTAACCAGCACAGTATATGGTATCTATATAATCTATATATGATAAATCTATCCTACATCCTACTATTGGAACCAGCACAGATATGGTATCTACTGTATATCTATATATGATAAATCTACCCTAACATCCTACCTATCTGGTAACCCGCACAGATATGGTATTACTATATCTATATATGATAAATATACCCTACAATCCTACCTATCTGGTAACCAGCACAGTATATGGTATCTATATATCTATATATGATAAATAAAATCCCCCTTACATCCTACTATCCGGTAACCAGCACGTAATTGGTATCTATATATCTATATATGATAAATCTACCCTTACATCCTACCTATCCGGAACCAGCACGGTATATGGTATCTATATATCTATATATGATAAATCTACCTTACATCCTACCATCCGGTAACCAGCACAGTATATGTTTATATATATATCTGATAAATCTACCCTTACATCCTACCTATCGGTAACAGCACAGTATATGGTACTATATATCTATATAGATAAATCTACCCCTACATCCCCTATCTGGTAACCAGCACGGTATATGGTATCTATATATCTATATATGATAAATCTCCCTTACATCCTACCTATTGGTACCGCACAGTATATGATATCTATATATATATATGATAAAGCTACCCTTCATCCTACCTATTCGGTAACCAGCACAGTAATGGTATCTATATATCTATATATGATAAATCTACCCTTACATCCTACCTATCTGGTAACCAGACAGTTTATGGTATCTATATATCTATATGATAATTCTACCCTTACATCCTACCTATCGGTAACAGCACAGTATTGGTATACTATATATCTATATATATAATCTACCCTACATCCTACCTATCCGGTAACCAGACAGTCAGTATATGGTTACTATATATCTATATATGATAAAATCTACTCTTACATCCTACCTATCGGTAACCGACAGTATATGATATCTATATATCTATTATGATAAGCTACCTTAATCCTACCTATCGGTACCCAGCACAGTATATGTAGCTATATATCTATATATGATAAATCTACCCTTACATCCTACCTATACTGGTAACAGCAAGAGTATATGGTATCTATATATCTATATATGATAAATCTACCTTACACCTACCTATCCGGTAAAAAGCACAGTATATGGAACTATATATCTATATATGATAAATCTACCCTTTAAATCCACCTATCCGGTAACCAGCACAGTATATGGTAACTCATATTCTATGAATGAAATCTAACCACATCCTACCATTCGTGTAACAGCCACAGTATATGGGAACTATATATCTATAATTTAAAATCTATCTTACACTCCTACCTACCTGGTAACCAGCACAGTATATGGTAACATATATCTATATATGTAAATCTACCCTTACATCCTACCTATCTGGAACCACAACAGTATATGGTAACTATATATCTATAAATGTTAAATCTATCCTTACATCCTACCTCGGTACCAGCACAGTATATGGTAACATATATCTATATTGATAAATATCTACCCTTACATCCACCTATCTGGTAACCAACACAGTATTGGTATATATATTATAATGTAAAAATCTACTTACATTCTACCTATCCGGTAACCAGCACAGTATATGGTATCTATATATCTATATATGATAAATCTACCCTTACATCCTACCTATCGGTAACCAGCACGTATATGGTATCTATATATCTATATTAATACTACCCTTACATCCTACCTATCGGTAACAGCACAGTATATGTATCTATATATCTATATATGATAATCTACCTTACATCCTACCTATCTTGGTAACCAGCACCGTATATGTATCTACATATCTATATATGATAAACTACCTTACATCCTACCTATCTGGTAACCAGCACAGTATATGGTATCTATATATCTAATATATGATAAATCTTACCCTTACTCCGTACCTATCTGGTAACCAGCACAGTATCATGGTATCTATATATCTATATATGATAAATCTACCCTTACATCCTACCTATCTGGTAACCAGACAGGTATATGGTATCTACTGATTATCTACTTCTATACGATGATAATATCTATTACTACATTCCCACATCCCCAACTATCTGGTAACACCAGCACAGTATATGTATCTCTGTATATATCTATATATGATAAATCTACATTACATCCTACTATCTGGTAACAAGCACAGTATATGGATATACTGTATATATCTGATAATGATAAATCTACATTACATCCACCTATCTGGTAACAGCACAGTATATGGTATCATGTATATATCTATATATGATAAATCTACCCTTACATCCTACCTATCTGGTAAACAGCAACGTTATGGTATTTACTATATATCTAATATGATTAAATCTACCCTTACATCCTACCTATCCGTAACCAGCACAGTATTAGTGATATCTATATATCGATATATGATAAATCTACCCTTACATCCTACCGATCGGTAACAGCACAGGGATATAGTATCCTATATATGATAAATCTACCCTTACATCCTACCTATCCGTAACCAGCACAGTATATGGTATCTATATTCTATATATGAAATCTACCCTTACATCCTACCTATCCGGTAACCAGCACAGTATATGGTATCTATATATCATATATGATAAATCTACCTTACATCCACCTATCGGTAACCAGCACAGTATATGGTATCTATATATCTAATTGATAAATCTACCTTACATCCTACCTATCCGGTAAACCAGCACAGTATATGATTCTATTATCTATATATGATAAATCTACCTCTAACATCCTACCTATCTTGGTAACAGCACAAGTATATGGTGATTCTATATATCTATTATATGATAAAATCTATCCTTACATCCTACCTATCTGGTAACCAGCACATTGCACTGCATTATGTCTACTCCAGCACTTATACCCATTCCATTGTATCTGTATGTTACCCACCTAACTAGATTGTATGCTATAGAGGGCAGGGACCTCCTCTTTCTCTTGTGGCAAAGCTCTAGCAACTACATACATACAGAATGTATCAGTACAAGGTGGCGCAAAAACTGGGCATGTCTGGAACCACTGGGAGAGATTGGGGAAAAGTAAACTTTTTTTTTGGTTAGGAAATACTTGGATAATCAAGTGACAAATTTCTATGCTACTGAGCAGAAAGACTAGCACTATATAATTATAATCAGTCACGTTGGTTATTATGTTACAAAGTGTTTTTAAACAATCAGGGGATTCAATAAAAGTTCTTATTGTTAAAATAAAGTGCAATTTTGCCCAAACCAATCTGATGTTAGCTTCAAATGTTAAATAAGATCTGATTGGTTGGGGCAAAATTAGCGCCATTTTTAATAAGTAAGTTTCTTTAAACTTTAAATTGAAATGCAATATACTTCTGTCTACTAGGATTGCAGTAACAGATCGTTCTAAGCTATAGGAGAAAATCCCCTTTTATGAGGAGCCCTGCATTTGCATCAAATACAGTTTGAGAGTATTCTCTTGTACATACTGAATATGGAACAGATTAAAGGACAACTATACTCATTTTACAATGTTTTAAACTCTCTGCCCCACTCCGTGTAGTGGCTTTCGTAACTACATAAGAATTAAACGGGGGTATAGTTTCCCTTTAATAGTGCATAGATATCAGGACCCAGACAGAAACACTTCCAAGCAGCAAAGTAAAACAAAGTTTTCCAGCTCTCCCGGGATTCTTATGCAAGACCATTGGGGGCTGTGGATTGAGTTCACACCTTGGGGTCCCAGCTGATTGTAACCTCCTATTTAATGGCAGACTGTTATTTTTATAAGACACAGCTGGGCAGATATGAGGGAGGAACTGGGAAGGATTCCATAAGGAAGGGAGACATATGGGGGAATGATTAGTGCTCCCCACTACAAAGACTGAGATCCATTCACACACCAGCTTCTCACTATGGGAATTCCATAGTAAACTTAACTACAACTCCCAGTGTTTGTAAGGGGGGATGCTTGGGGAACTTTGCTGTTAATGTGCAGGTTTGGGGCATTTCCTGATTTCTGCAGTAACATTTTATTTTCTTAATGCTCAGTATTAATCACAGAGAGGACATGGGCAGGTCATCTAGCAGTTACTTGGCAGCTATGTCAGGGGGGAGGGGCTAGAGAGATCACTGTATATATCTGGGTCTGGAATCCAGGTTTTTATTTACATATGAACCCTTTAGGCAACCAGCAGTATTTATCAACCAATTAAAATGGAGCCCCTCCCCCATTCCCAGCTGGGTTGGTTTAATTTATTAATAGGGTTCAAACTATATATACCTTCAATTTGTGGGAGTAGTGGGTTAGTGAAAGAGAGAAAACTATACATGTGTGTATACATGACTTTCCAACAAATCATCGCTCTTTAATTTGCAGGTGGGATCAAATCTTTACAGGGTGGCGTTTATTCCAAGTCCGGCCCCAAATTTAGGTTCTATAACATTGCACAAATGAGTATCATTTATGGGTCATTTTTAGCTTTGATGAGATTCTACAGTACAGAACAACTATTTACTAGGTGGCATTCAATGAAGAGCTGCCATGGAAAACACCCAGAGGTCTTCTCCTCTCTGTGAAAACATTTTACACCCAATAAGTAATACAGATTATTTGTAACATTGCTAAGAATTCTGGGAGTTATTTAGCAAGAATGATTTATTATTTGGAACAGGAAAATCTATGCACAAGGTCCCAGACTTTTTTGTTTAAGCTGGAGGACCTGCACTTAAACATGTAGAAGGCTGAATGCGATTAGAGTGTAAGCTCTTGAGTTCACAATTTCAAACAATGCCTACTCTGCTGTATTGTGATATAATACATACATGGGCCATACATCAACCCCCATAGAAACTTCGGCCAGTGGTACGATAGAGATCCCCCTTTCCTGATACGGTTGAAAGGGGCCCATACAAGGTGTATAGGCCCCTTTAGGCAGAGGTCACACTGGACTGGACGTTAAACACGTTTGTGATCCCACTGGCGCATGAACGCAAGAGTCTCAAAAAATGCAGATTGTATGCACTCAGAAAACGAACGCAGCACAGCACATGCACGCACGTTGACAGGCCCTTCCGACGCGTTTCTCCCGCGCACCACAAAATGCAACCACGTGAGAAACGCGCTAGTGTGGCCTTGCCCTTTGCTATTCTATGCAAAATGCACATTCTGGCTCTGTAGAAATAAAAGTGGCCACTGGAGGTCGCTGCCCACAGGGGTCACACTCGCATGTTACAAAAAGGTGACCCCTCTAGCGGCATTAACTCACAAGTTTTTTTGACCAAAAGCTTTTATTGACAGGTCGCCATCTAGTGGCATGCCTCATTATTACATTTATTCACCATAATATAGCACAGAGGCAACAAAGAAGTGAAAATGTTGCTGCCAGTCCCAGAAAAAAGGACTAATTACGGTTCGTACACACGTGCGATCACAGGTGCCGACCCGCGACGCACAATGTGAACGAATGGACGAAAATTGCGCCATATATAGGCATTTTATCGGCCAAAACGGCTTGGCACCCGCAATCGCGCGTTCGAACAAACCTTTAGACACAAGGCAACAAGCCCCGCCCAGCCCATATCTGGCCAGGTGCCCTACGCAAGGTGCTTGAGTTCCGGAGTTCTGTTGGAAGATGTGATACCCACAAAGCCTTTTCATAAGCAACAAGTACATCTCTGAGTTCAAGGACACCTGGGCTAGGCAGGGCCTAGTAGAACAGTAATGACCCGGTGGTCCTGTAACCCATCCTCTTGCAGACTCCCCATCTGAGCTAAAGAGAAATCCGTGACCTCCCGTTGGCCTCGTATCTTGGAACCACTTACTGGTACTCAGACACTGGAGGATGTTGGGTTTCCTTGATGCGGTGCAGGGTTCTGAAAGGCTTTATTACTCGCTGTCCTCTACAACCTTAACACGTTGTCCTTCCCCTGTAAGGATCGCACGGCTAACTCTACTCTCTGTACCAGCCTGGTGTCGCCTTCGCCATCCTGCGCCCGAGATCCTTTTAGTAGGAAATGTGTAAGGAAAAGCTTCAGACCCTCTTTCAGAATTCCCAGCTTGGGGTTATCCACGATTCTGTGTGAAGCAGGAACAGAAGGTCATGTGACACTTTACTTTATAGAGTAAAATAGAAATAAAATCAGAACTCTACAGTACAGGTAATGTAACGAGAGCTAGGAACAAACATTTCACATACTCACTGCATGAATAATCCCCTTAAATGTTATTATTAATTACACTGGACATCTTCCCTATAATACACAAGTTATCATCATGCAACATGGATGACATAGCTAAACACGGATTAGAACTGATGACATAGCTAAACACTGATTATAACTGATGACATAGCTAAACACTGATTATAACTGATGACATAGCTAAACACTGATTATAACTGATGACATAGCTAAACACTGATTATAACTGATGACATAGCTAAACACTGATTATAACTGATGACATAGCTATACACTGATTATAACTGATGACATAGCTAAACACTGATTATAACTGATGGCATAGCTAAACACAGATTATAACTGATGACATAGCTAAACACTGATTATAACTGATGACATAGCTAAACACAGATTATAACTGATGACATAGCTAAACACAGATTATAACTGATGACATAGCTAAACAC